>VZTT01011126.1:27466-50972 GCA_013400855.1 Buphagus erythrorhynchus | reverse complement strand
GTCACCAAACACCACGTCTACAGGGCTTTTATCTCCAGGGCTTCAGTAACTAAGGAATCTTGTAAGCAAATATTGCTATCTTATTCTGAAACCATTGATTTATAGTAATTTCTTGAATGCATATCACCACTAAAGAGATATGATCCTTAATGAAGAAAAGGCATTAGCCTAAAGTCCAGTCACAGAGGAAATATCTACAGTCAGCATCTAATATAGTGAGAATACATCTAGGTTTCATGTATTTTTAGCATGTATAATGTATTTCATTTAATCTCTTTGTAGGTTGCAGCCCTGAAAAAAGAATGGTTATTATTTTGGCTGCTCATAAGAAGAAGTGACACACTCCATGCTCTAATAAGGACAACACAGCCCTGCTGCTTGTGAATGAAGTCCCAGCATTGCTATGACTTTGGCCCAGTTAATTATAAAAAAAAAAAAATGCTGTCAAGCTGTGATATATTACATAAACTAAAGATAAGACTGTGTAATAGCCAAGGACTCCAGGGAAATGTGAAAAGTGTGAATAAATGTGTAGAAAATTGACTGCTAACAGCTGCATGTAGGGTCTCATCAGGTACCTTAACCAGAAATAAAAACATACCAGTGCTTAGACTGTTGTACTAGCTCAAAAATTATTGCTGTGTAAACAGAACCATTTCATATTCTTCCTTTTGTAAAATAAAAGTTTCCCAAACAAAAGATAGATATGAGGTTAATCTTTTGGGATCTCTCCCTATAGCATGGAGTAAGAGCCCTCAAAAGGATTGCATGACAACCTATTATTTAACCTCTGAACCTGTGTCAACAAAATAGCATCTAACTAATTTCAAAAAAGTAACAGAACCTTTACATATCTTAAAATGTATAGATGCCATTTATTAGATACTCTGTGTAGTCTGAGACATAAAACTGATGTCAAGACATAAACTCCCAAGCATTATATCACCAGCCCTGAGCAAAGGCAGTTTTATGAACAGAGCATTGAGCAGAAGCATGTCACAGCTGTGTCAAACAAATGATCTCTGAGAAGATTTACAAATGCTGGAGTAAAAATGCAAAACATAAGAAATAAAGACAGGGAAACGTTTTAGATTAAACAGATTGTACTAATTCCTCATTTTTGCTGTAGCTACTCATGTCTTTTCTAAGCCAAATGTGAGGTGCCACCAGTGTAATAGAACTTCCTTTCAACAACTCATACTTTTATAACTAAAATCAAAACTCTCCCTACATTCTGTCAAAATGAATGTCTTGTGGCCTAGAAATTCAGTCTTTAATGACTAGTACTGTCTGACATTGATAGCAATCATCTGTTTGGTGGATGGAAGACATCAATATGATTTCATTGGAACCAATTCAAGAACAGAGTCTAGTTTTAGTGGTTCTGAAGCTTTCTAGACATCCATTGAAAAAGGAACCAGAGACCAAAGCCATCCACTGATTGTGCAGCAGGTGTATGACAGGGAATATCATGACATCCTATTTCAATGACCCTTTATGCTGAATGCCCACGATTTCCTTCCCCTGGAAATCAAAACACCATGGAAAATATTGTTAATGTAAACATTCAGTGTAGCCGCCAGACACATCACCATTAGTTTTGGAGTCTGAGGACAGGTTTGCAGCCAACAAATACCTAAAAAAGCCCATCTACCAGGCTGAGCTCAAAATTCAAGGATGGTATCAACTGTGAAACAAGACACTTAAATGCACTTAAGAAAAGCTAGGGAATTGCACTTAATCAGACAAAGGGTCTTTCCAGTGACATGTGTATTCCCAGTAAAACCTTAAAAGGGATGCTATGGGATGAACAAGAGTGAGAAGGTATACCTGATGCTTCTAGTAAAAGTGTTCCTTACGTCCACCTGTTTTCATTTTATTAAGTTCTCACAGACCAAGAATAGTTTTTCTGATGTAGCAAGCCTTTGCAGATTACCCTTACACGGATTTGTCCAGCCTCACCTGCAATTTTCATCAATTTAAGCATCCATGTTCCACTATTCTAATGAGTTGCATGGACTTGCTATGTGGAGAACCACATCTTGTGTGTTTTGCATCAACTCTGACTGGCTTGTTTTGAGTCTCACTGCCTGCACTGAAAGGAATGGGAAAAATGAATCCCTATTTCCTAATGCCTCTTAGGATTTTGCATGTTCTGTAATATCTAGTTCTCTCTCTTACAGCCGTAGCCTATCCAATATTTCCTCGTACAGAAGATGCTCTTTATCTTTGTTCATGTATCTTTATCAACTTTCACTGAACATTTTACTGTTCAGTTATTCTCTTTTAGAGGTGAAGTATGCAAGATATGGAGAATTCCCACACTTTCATGTTCAAGATATCGACAACCTAGGAATTCCATAGTGTATTAATAATGTTCTCTGTATTTATTTTGATGAAGTCTCAGAAATCATAATATTTCATTTTCCCTTTTGAGCTGGCATTTTCACAGGATTTTATTCCATAACATCAAGATCTTGCTTCTGAGTAGTAACAGGCAGCTTAAAGCTTTTCATGGCATTCATATGTAAAATTAGGACTGGTCATCCCCATGTGTATCACATTTAAACATGCTGAATTTAATCTGACGTTTATTGCCCAGCCACTCGGTATTATAAGGTGTCTTGACAATATTTCACAGTCAGAACTTGTCCTTAAATTCTTCAATAACTTCATATCATCAGCAATTTTGGTTTCTTTAGTACTCATCCTTTCTCTGACTATGAACGTGTTCCACCACAAACCCCCTTGGAACACCTCAGTTATGAGCCTTTATTCCTACCCCTTCTATCTGGTACATTAAAAATATTTAACAAATCAAGTGAAGAAAAAGGAAGAATAGCAGAGCAATATACGTGGAAATAAATGGTTAAGTAAACCTGGAGAACATGACTTATACTTCCATGGGAAATATTAATTCTCTTTCTGAGGGTCTGAAAAGATTTATATAAAGTCATGAGTTCCTACGGTTAAAAATACTTCTGAAGTACGTGTCAAAATGCAGAGAAACTCCATGATGTTTCTGTGGCACTGGAAAAATCAAAAAATATCAGATACAGCCAGCACTTACGAGTTCTGTAAAAGTATAAGGGCTTTTTGTATGAAGTCTGGTGACTCTATTATACAGAAAATTTACAGCTCTTCTTACATCTACCTAATCTTAATGCCTCATAAACAAATGCCCTGGAGCAAAAGTAAATTAGTAGCTATCGAGGTTGCCTAAACAGAGATGCTTGCAACTGATTGCATTAAATTAACTGTTTAATTGAATACATTTGCCTGATTGAGTAAAACGACAATTGTGTCAATGTTTTTTCTAATTGTGTTAGTTTCCACGGTTGGTTCACTGCCCTTTCTTGAGCTGATAGTAATCACTAATTTTGTTGCTCATGAAGCTGTGATAACAAGCAGATGAATTGACATTCACGTTGTTGTCCACATAGACTGAGAAGTAAAATGGACCTCCTATCCTTTCAACCTCAAAGCTAGATGTACCCTATTAAAAATTGACATTGTTATCCTGCATAATAATGATAAGGAAAGGCTATGCAGGTTGCATAGGAATAAATTTCACCCATTTTAAGGAGCTCAGAAAACAGTCTTATACATCACTGGAAGGAAGACATTTTCTCACCCTTCAGACTATCCTAATTTTTTTTCTTATTTTTAAAATATTTTTGTTTAGTTTCTTCACTTTCCCTTGGGATGAAATCAAGAGCTCTTAACAAATATTTAGAGGAAAAAAACGGGAGGGGGACGGAAGGATGAAACTTCATGCAGCTGATTCTGTTTTTCTGCTCAGAGTCCTGAAGAAACAGCAGAAGCCAAATCCTTCATCCTCACAGCAGGACCTAAACTACGTGTGTTCTCATACCTTAAGCATCTCATAAGCAATAAGTAACTACTGGGTAGTTGACTAGTCTGCAGAGAGAAAAAAAGAGATTCTTTTTATCTCTCCCTTTAGAAAGAGTCCCACTCAGACAATTTAATCAGTGAGATTTGGTATATTTCATTAAGTACGTATTAATTAAGACAAACATTTTTACTCCACAGTGCAGATAAAAGAATGGATACATCATACACGGAATACCAAAGTTCAGTTCTCTCTTCCTATGCTTATTTAATTAGAAGATTTGCTCCTTACCCCCTCTCTTGTCATCTTTTAAGAGACTCGCTGACCTTTCTCTTGTCCTGAGAAGAAATTCTCTCCAACTTCTGTTTGTAAAATTTGCATTTATGATAAAAAAAAATCATACGTTTTATGTAATAAAAATGCTTTTTGTGAGAAAATTTTAGACCAGCTCTCCTTTCATCTAACCTGTGCCAAATAAAATTGACATTCACAAAATTTTATGTCCTGTAGCAAAAACATGATAAAATCCATTTAGAATGTTGCTGTCGTCATGCATTACCCACAAAAGCCAGGTATAATAGTTACTCCATATAATTAGGCAAATCCTGTTTCTGAATCAAAACTCAGACAAGCCAGTCAATAATCAGAGTGCAAATATAGACAACAAGACTTTTGAAGATAGGTAGCTTACTTTTAACAATTTATATTTATTAACATGAGATTTATTTGTTTGTAATGCTCTTTTTTATTGTGGAAGAATGAATGTTTTTAATATATATGTTGCCCTGTTTGCAAACCACAATTTCTGTAATAATCTTTCTACTCCTGCAGATTCAGTTACCTCCCTCATTGGTGATGGAATTAATATGCATTTATTACACTGGGATTTTTCTGGCACTTAATGTTCTAAACAAATAAGCAAAGTCAATAACTCATGCCACTGCTTCAAATGTACTATTAAAAGTGAGCCAGTTTCCTGCCTTAATGTACAACATAGAACAAAAGAAAAATGATTAAAATTATGCCCAGAGCAATGTCGATTACTTGTTCATTATGTGACAATGAAATCCTGCTTAAAATTTGCGGGGTTTAATGAAATACATTAGCAATTCAGGTGTAAGCTCTCCCCTGCTTTATTTCTGCAGTTCTCCTTTCCCTTTGTGACACAGCTCAGGACCTCACACAGAGAGACACGTGGTTTTCACCTAGAGGGCAGGTTTTCTCGGTAAAACACTACCTTTGGCATATTTATTTATATTTTTTCCTTCTGGAAATTCAGAATACATATGCAAGAAAACTGACAGGTATTTATCATCCCATGCAAGACCAGAAGAAAAGGAAAATAAAAAGATCAAAAGCTCAACAACCCACAAACATGACTTCTTCCATAATGTTTCTACCTTATCAGACTGCCCACATCTCAGCTTTTCTCCAGCTGATGACGCAGAAAATGACTAATCTTTTCCCCACATGATTTTTTTCTTTCATTGTGTTTTTCAGATTGACAAACCTTCCTACTGAAATACTGACATATGACTTTTATTCTAGCTTTCAATCCATTGATATGATGACTTAGTTTTAAATAATTTTTTGCAGAGACCACACAACACTCTTTTGCTTTAAGCTCGGGTACTGCATATGTCCTGGATATCAGAGTCATTTTACTGTCTTGTGATAAGTGTACAAAGACTAAGTTGTTGAAAAAGTCCAAATATTGCAGGAAAATCTCATCTAGGCAAATATATAGTGTTCATTGTAAGACAAAAAGAGATAGCAAGGACATTTGAACATCTATATTAAACACATATTATAAACCTATCTTAGAATTTTTTAAACTTAGTTCCTGCGAAATATTTGGAATTTTCTTTTTAAATTTCTGTTTCACTTGTTCCAAATGTATAAAAAATTCTGTTTTTCAGCAAAGTATCGGGTATGATGCAATGAAGGTTTTTGTATTTCTACTGTGTAAAAAGGACAAAAGTGCAATGAGTTCCTGCAAAGAGATGCCAGAAATTAATATTAAAAAGATGTAAGTACTTATATGTATATATATGTAAATTTTTGTGTACTCTGATTATCCACATTGGGCTCAATTTCTTGTCAGTAACAGGAGGCTCAACTATAAGAATGTATAAATGCTGCATTCTTCTTTTGATTCTTTATGTGGGTAAGGCAATTCTAGCCCTAAAAAAGCAAAGGAATTTTCTTTCTCAAAAATAATTTTAAAAGACTTTTTACTTTTTTTTCCCCCAATTTTTATTTTCTTCCTCTCCTCCCATAAGTTTTCTGGTCCAGTGGTACCTCCTCAGCTGGAGGTACCACAGCTGTCAGCCCAGGGAATATTACTAACTTGTCTGGGATAGGTTTACATTCTGTTCAACATATGTGCAATTTTACATTGTTGGATGCAATCTGGACGAGAAGACAGCTTGAGACAACATGTCTGAGGGTCAGACAGGAATTCCAATATAGCATATAGACAATATAGCTGCTTCAAAGGCCAGAGCAACTAATAAAGCCAAGCTACTGAAATCTTTCAGAAAGTATCTCGTTCCGTACATCTTTCTGTCAGTGCCAGTGAGCCTGAACAGAAATATAGATTCTCTGGCTTTACAGGGAAAGCAATACATTTTCCCAGTTATGTCTTCCCAGCATGTAAGACAAGGGACCATAATTTCTCTGGACAACCTTTTCCCCCCATACTTTTCCATTGCATCTTTTTACTGGAGAGTATTCACAATATCAAATTCTATATCTTGTTTCCTGATAACCCACTCTTTTGCACCTTACATTGATAATAGTGATGCTAACATGACTGGTAACACTGAAGAGTCTTGCAAATATCTTTTTTTTTTTTTTTTTTAATTTTAATTTGTGCTGATAATGAGGTAACATAAAGCGACCCAAGTCTGGGCTGGGGGAAGAGAATACATTCACAAGATGATTAAGCCCAGCACCTTTGGGGTGGAAGCCACAGCCCCAGGTTTTTCTGCTGTCAGGCTCTCACAGATCCCTGCACCAAATGGGGGAAGGAGGAGAGGTTTTGGGTGTGTGGCACAGCCTCTGGCCACATGCAGTGAACACCCATCCTCCACTGGGCAGGCTGGCCCAGCTGTGGGACCTCCCACCCCTGGAAGGCCACATCCATGGGAGGGACAACAGAGGGGGTGTCATGGGCCATCAAAGGCCCCCCAAAGGGGTCCCCAGACCCTGCACCAGAGCACTGTGATAGTACATGATGTAACAGATCCACAGCCTTGCAAGGGACAGTGTCAAACTGGTCCCCTTCAGGGAGGTACCTGTGTGTTCCCACCTGCCCAAATGTATATTAATCCATGGGATTCTATGCTTTTGATGGGGGATCCTCACCACCAAGAAGACCAGATGGAGGGAAGCAGTGAGACATCGCTGGGACCCTTGGAAGGGTGATTGATATGCTTCTACTTCAGCTCTGTCCCTCTCCCTGCTCCCTCCCTCCTTCCCTTAATCCTCTTGTGAATGTATTCTTTTCCCCCAGCCCAGACTTGGGTCACTTTATCTTCTCTCTATTAACTTGCAGTCAAGGGCCTCAGTCAGGAGGCCCATTCAGGATGTGATGGTCTTCCATGCAGCTTTTGTTTTACACTTTTGGTATAAAAGGCCATAGTCCTTCATAAAGATGTTTAAGCCATAAATTATAGCATGTCAGTCTCTGATACATTCATGTTTTCAGGCATGTTATCTATTGAGATTGACCTGCATAGTATACCAAAACATAGCTTATGTGGTATATCATTATATAAATGTATATCTGTATAAATTTATTTTCTCATTTAGTTTCTGGACACTCCCCAAGAATGTAATTTTGTTTTTCAGAAGGGAAATTATTCCAGGAAAAAAAAAATTCTACGGAGTTATTATTATAATAAATAACATATACCTGTGTTTAGTTCATGGGTTGAAAAAAAAAATACAAATACCATCTCTTTGTATTTGGTAAGCAAGTGACCAAGTACTACAAGTGACAAAATATCAGATTTACTACCAATCCTCATGTAAAGTAATACTTAATCACTAATCAATGAGCCATAAAATTGCTTGGCTGTTTCCAAAGTTATCTTAGTCTGCAGTTGTCTCACCACCCTTCCCTTTCTCTCTTTTCCCCTTTGCAGTCACTTGCATCTCTGATTCACTGATTACCTCTTCACTCTTCTTCATTACCTCCTGCACTCCCCTACTATCATGTACATAATTTCTTGTTCTTCCAGACTTCCCTTTCAGAAGAGCAAGTCCACAAATAGAAAATTTCTCCAGAAATACTTCAAAATATATGGAAGTTCTACTCCTCTTCCCCTACCCCCACATGCTTATCTGCTCAAAACCCCTTCCATCCCATAAGTAATCTTTTCAAACCCAAAGCCATCTGTATTTATCTACAGTGAGAAAGCATAAAAAACTACGGCTGGTGAGTACAGCTTGCAAGGATTGCTGGTTTGCAAGAAATTTTAAGTTTATTTTGTTCCTAATACAGAGAAACATCTTTATTTTACTCATCAGAGTTTCTCATACTCACGTGTTCTCTAAGCCTCACTCAACTACTTGGGGAAATGAGCTATAAAAACACATGCAATGAACACTGTTCAAGTCCTGTACCACCTGTTGTGAAATCAAGAAACACAGAAGAAAGAGAAGTATCTTTTATAATGAAATGGATGAAAAAAAAAGGTGAATTTGGCTTCAAACCATAGTGATGCCACCAATTTTTGTAAAGTACATTAAAAATGTGTGTAGTCAGAAAGATGCTGTTATTCTTTAGAAAAGACATACATGTCCATCACAGGCAAAACCAGCATCAAAGCTAAGTCTACCTCACTGTTTAAGGTCACTACACAGAGATGATATTCCTCTTAAGATCTAAACCCAGCTGAATCTAACATAGAAGCTTAGCTCAATTTCAGTGAATGAAAGCATTCATGCATTTGACATGATTCTGTCATGGATTTGGAATTTATTCACACATTGCAAGTTCTCTGGCTTTTATTACCCTTTAATGCAATCAAACCTGGGAATACATACAACATAGATTTGTTTTTTTCTATTCTGTAGTAGAACAGAGCACAGAGAACTAAAAATTTGTACTGAATCAGACAATTTTCAGAAGCGAAGGGGGAAAAAATAATAATTAAACTTCAACCAATACTGTGTGTTCTTTTGGATTAGTTTTCCTTATTCTTAAGCTAAGTCATATTTTTTATTGCTTGATGGGAGGTCCTTCTAAAAGCAAAAAGTGGAATGTTTATTTTCCATATTTCAAAGTAATATATGGTATTTTTTTCTACAAAAGTAACAGAATAGTGTATTCCCGAAGAGAGGAATTCTATGTTTAAAAAGACACCTTTCTCCTCCTCACTATTCCAGCTAAAGAGATGGATTGAATCTGCTCTGATTTTGATTCTAAATGGTTTTTAACATCCTGAAACTCAAGTTTTCAGTTGTCTTACTATTTATTAGAAGAAAAAGAAACCTGAAAAATGACAAAAAAATCTTGGCTTCAACAAACTAAGTAAACAGTCCCCCTCTGATTCCCTGCCTAAGTTTTCAATGCACTTCTGAAATCTGTCCTCAGGTTGAGGTCACCAGAGGTGAAGGGTACACTTTGATTTTTCTTGTCTACCATTAACTCTGGTAATACCAAAATGAGCTTTGCAAAGAGGCTGTCAAATTTGTCAGATTTGTAGTGCTATTTTTTAGCTTCCAGGCCTCTCTGAACTTTAAAGCAGAAGTGCCTAAGGTGCCTTCAAAATTCAGGTTTGCAGTTTTTTTCATCAGACAGACACACCACAAAGACTGCACAAATCTTTTTTGTTTTTTTTTAAACAGAATTTATAGCTCTTGAAATGGAGCTTCATGTCTCATTCTCCTACTAAAAAAAAACAACTCAGCTATCTGCAGAGCAATCCAAAGCAGGCAGATCCTGCCTGCTTCCAAAACAGATTGAATTTAGCGTGTTGTCACTCCTGTTTCCCCTCTGTTCCAAATAAACTTTGAGATCTTTGCCATATTGCTGTATAACCAGCCAGTCATGATTCCAGCAGTGCTGGGGATGCAGGTAATTTTTGTAACACAATATACTACCTTTTGAAAGATGAGCTGGAGGAAAACAAGGCTTTCTGACCCTAAAGGTATTTCAGCTGAAATTTTTCCTACAAACATTTCCTTATGATATTTAGGGTCCTTAAATATCTGGAGCTTCTGCATTAAAAAGAGATTTAAGGATATCTGTGTCAGACATCAGCTCTCAGACTGTTGAATGTTGCATTTATTTTTGGATCAAAGAAGTTTTAAATAGAGAAGAACAAGCAGATTATCACATTTTATATATTGAATCCTACAAATGTACTAGATCCTGTATGTTTGGGGTTTCATTCTTTCTTCTCTAGGTTTCACATTTTCGTTTTGTGTCCTATAATGTGTAGAAGGGTATTTTGGTGAGACAGTGCTTTCATACCTCTAGAAAATTCTGTGGTTTTTTTCAGGGTTGCATGTGAACTTTCCTTTTCCTCAGTGGAATCAATCTCCTAAGACTTGCCCCTTCCTTGCCTACCTCTCCTCTTCCTGCAGTACTTTAGGCTAAAATAATGACACAGTAAAAAATTGCAAGATCAATACCTTTCTGTAACAATCTCTCTAAGTAGTTTGGAGTTAGTAGCCTTTGGTTCAGTCACTCTTCATGATAAAATCTATCCTCAGCTTTCCAAATGAATAGAGAGGCTGAATTCTTATGTATGTGTATTATCTGTTATCTAATCAGGATTATCTAATTGTCCAGAGTGACCGAAATACCTCTCTTAGCTCTATCTGGAAAAACACTTTATGGTAATTTATCATAATAATGCAAATCTATTGAAAATCTTAATTATAGATGAGTATCACTTCTTAAAATGCACTGTGAGAGGATAGGTTGACAGATTACTGGCAATTAAGATCTTACTTATCAATTCACATTGCTCAGGCAAAGACCTCATTTTGAGGCTTACACCCTATAGTAAGCTATTTGTCATATAAACCCAGATAACTATCTCAATATTATTCATTATCTCATGCTTTATATTTGCTGATTTATGCAATCACAATGCAAGATCCTAACATAGAGGCACACTGAACTTCCCTTCAGGACTTTATTGTTAGGTAAAATATTGAAAGATTTAATAACACCATCAATGTCTGGTTCTGTTTCTAAAAAAATCACAGCAAGAATGAGTTACTCCTCACTGTAATAAAAGGAAAAAAAATGTGAGAATTTGTTATAATTCAGGCAGGAGTTCAGCTCATCATTTTGGATTAAACCTGAAGGAGCTGTGGAAACAAAGGTTTCCTGGTCCATACATGGGACTGGAGGCACATAAAGGTTTTAGATGAGAACATTCAGAATTCCCATCTGCAATGGCACTTTATGCTGCTTTCTTCTGTTACTTTTATTTCTCTTTTATTTTCCAACACTAGTAAGTGAGTCTGTGAGCTAGTTATGACAGTGTAGTCAAGGTTCTTCTGAATACTCTTACTGGTCTTTTTAATTCCATTAACTTCAGACACAGGCAGTCGTCCTAGACATGTTATTTGTGTATCATTCAGGGAAGGCTTAAAATTATTAACATGTAGTCAGAGCTGTTATCAGTGAAGTGTTCAGGAGAATGACTGCTGGGACCCACCAAGGTAACAACATCCCTAACAGGCAGCAGGTTTGTTTTCTGACAGTCATCTGATGCCAATGCTTTAGGACAGTTCTGGGACACTGCCAGACAAAAGAATTTAATGGGTTTACTCTGCTCTACTAAGAAGCCTGCAAACTAGCTCAATATGCTGGAGGAAGGAAGTCAGAAAAGGTTCAGGATTAAAATAATCCTAGGCAGATAAATAAATTCATATACAGCTATTAAACCCACAAAGTTTCCTGAGGAAAGTCAGCAGGAAAAGAAAGCACATGCCACAGCAACCCGTGGGATCATGCACAAAATGCTAAGCTTGTCATGTTCATTCTTATAATTGTAACACCTCAGGTATGATAGAGACTCATAAATATTGATATTTTAAAATCTGGATATTTTTTTTCCTAGTGTTAAATATATTGTCAAGACAGCTGTCAGTCACTAAGCCACTAGTCACAGTTATCCCAAGGGATAAAGCACAGATTCCTAAAATACTCACCACCTTCAGGAAGAAAACAATTGGTTCAGATGGGCAGGTGTTCAAGAAATACAGTGTGCCAGAACCAACTGCAAGATTTCACTCCAGTGAAAGTACAAAAACACAGTTTAGACCGTAAAAGTGACAAGAAAAATAAAAGAATGAAAATTTTAAAATACAGTTGGATTTCATAGGTGTTCCTCCGATACACACCACGTGACAAGTACTTTCTGTTTCTTATCTGTGTCATATAATATTTGCAAAATTTAGTGAGGAAAAGGAAAAATGTACCATTAACCTTCAGTATTGACATGCCTATTAAAATAGTAGTAGTAAACAAAATGTAAGTATAGCCTGTTCCCCTAATTACACTTTATCAGCATCATTTTCAATTTAGGCATGGATTTCAAAAGATTCAGAACTCATGAAATTAAGTGCAGAATAATGAATTATGTTAAAAAATTAACTGGGAGTTCTACGTCTGCAAGTGTGCATGTGTGCATTACTGTCACTCTATGAATGTTGCTCCCAATGATAAGCAAAGAAACTTCTTTGTCAGTTAAAGAGCACTTATAGTAGCTGTCATCAGCTGCTACTTCCCTTCAAAATCTGTCTTAAAAATGTTGGTTTTTATTTTTTTCTTACTGAGAAATATATAATATTAGATCATTAACTGAACACAGAAAAAGATACACATTGGAAATACAATTGGACATGTTACATTTTTAGAAGAAATAACAGAGAAATTAAAAATTACTTGTCAATGGCTAAAAAACTCTGCTTAATGTATAGATTCATAGTAAACATGCTCCTTTAGAAATTAGCAGTATGCTGTTATATGGGGTTTTACTGTGAAAGATGATTTTTCCCATAGCAACAGGTATGGGGTTGTGTTTTTGGACAAGTATGGAAAGAGTATTGATAACACAGTCATGCTTTCATTATCACTGAGCAGCGTTTACACAGAGCCAAAGATTTTTCTCCCTCTCTCACACTGGGCTGGGGGTGCACAAGGGGTTGGGAGGGGACACAGCTGGGGCAGCTGACCCCTGCTGACCACAGGGATATTCCAAACAATATGGCATCATGCTCAGAATATAATGCTGGGGGAAAAGAAGAAAAAGGAGATGCTCAGAGTGATGCAGTCTGTCTTCCCAAGTTCCATATAATGAAAACCTGCTCTCCTGGGAATGGCTGAAGAGCTGCCTACCCAGGGGAAACAGAGAATGAATTCCTTGTTTTACTAGTGTGCATGGCTTTTGCTTTTCCTATTAAGCTGTCTTTATCCCCACTCATGAGTTTTCTTCCTTTTACCCTACATGTTTCTTCCCCAGTGTTCAATATACTGAAAACCTGCTCTCCTGGGAATGGCTGAAGAGCTGCCTACCCAGGGGAAACAGAGAATGAATTCCTTGTTTTACTAGTGTGCATGGCTTTTGCTTTTCCTATTAAGCTGTCTTTATCCCCACTCATGAGTTTTCTTCNGTAAAGTGCCTAGTCTTTCAAGAACAGCTGGTGAAAAAACAAAGTATAAAGAAAGGAAGAAAATGTCAATTTTATGTACTTTACCAGTCCCTTATGCAGACATATGAAGCATTTGGTCTGTCAAATTCCTCTGGGACTGTAATACTTATTATACATCTGGAAACTTAAGGAAATACTTCACCATGGTTTCTTTCTAAACTCTTGTGTCATCTCAGATAGCACAGGAATGAGAGCCACATCTTCCTCTTTACTGGTATTTTGGGGTTAGGAGAAGGGATAGACAATGGGGTAATGAAAAATCAGAATTCTGATTCAGTTTTTGATCAGTTTGAGTACTATTAAATGAGCCTTCTGTTAGAATTTACTGAGGTAAGATTTAAGGAAGGTGTAGCTAACAGCTATATTTCTAGAGAAAATTTTAAGGGCCCTACTGTTTTGGCCAGATATATGCTACAGCAAAAGAGGAATTACACCTGTAAAGAGGAAATGGGACACTGAGTAAACTCTTTGGCTGAAATAATCCTTAACACATGACAAGTGTGCAAAGATGAAATGAGCATGGACCAAATACAGAACTAATAGATAGAAGTGCTGTTCTGAGTGATGAAAAGTTTCAAGGCTGTGTATCAGCACAAGTTATCCCAGAAACTGTCTGTGTTGAGTTCCTGTATTTATATTGGTTACACACACATAACACACACATACATTAAAATGAACAGGAATGATATGCTGGGCACAAATTTCACTTCAATGAGGAAGAATAATCACTATAACAAATGAGAAGAAAGCTGTGAGTGTTCTCCTTTGATGTCCTAAACATACAATAGGCAAACTCCATCTCCCTGAAGAGCAATTAAACATTGGTCAGCTTTTAATCTATCAGATAGCTAAATTAATTGAGATAAGGTTTAATTGACTATGATTTGACTTGAGTTTCTGTCAGAAACTAAACAGTTTTTTCTATCTCCTTCATCCTTGTCTCCATCTGTAGAAATGTTGATTTGGGACAATTCAAGCCATTTTGAAACATTTTGTGGTTTATAAACCTATTTCTATTTTTTCTTCTGGTTTTATTTTGATTAATGGTTTTGTTCTCTTTTTATATTTCTAAAGTAAAAGTCTAAATACTTTTTTAAATATTCAAAATAAAAACTTTATAATATTTGCAGCTATTTTTAGCTTTGAAAATATTTGGTCTCCTTGAGTTCTATTTTCCATCAAAAGTTACTGTCTGTGGAATAGGATCACAGGAGGTCAGATAAGATAATTCAGGCATCCCTGTGGCCTTATAAATGTTCTGATTCTAAGCCCTGAAGTTGAGAACTGAATAGGAAATATATATTTATATTTATATATATAGAGACAAGTATTTTGCAGACTATCAGATCTGACCCTCCAAAGCTGATGAAAAGAGCTGTATACTAACAACATCATATTTGCTTTGAAGAGCACCTGTGGCACTTTGATAAGAGCATGACTCTTTCTAATGAAAATCAGAACTAGAGAAGGAATATCTCAGCTGAGATAGATGATCCAAGTTGTCTTAGACAATGCTGATAAGTACCACAAGCTGTGCTGATGGGCTTGTGATTTTCCCTTTTGGGATGCAGTAGTGGAAAAGGAAATCTATCAGAAGTGATTGGGGAAATTGACACAGCTCAGAGGAAAAGAGGTCAATAAATATGATATTAAATGTCTTTCACTTAAACATTACTGTTCTGAATTATCTCTTATCAATTCAATCTGATAAAAAAGACATAGAGATTAAACAAGCATAGTCTGAAGTTTGTTAGAAATTAAGAAGATAAGAGGCAAGAAAGACTGAAAAACTTCTTGCCAGAAAGCCATAAGTACATTGTAAACTCTGCTTTTATGCTTTGAAATTTTGCACCGAATCTGGCTCCTAAAGACAAGTGTATTGATATGCAGTGTGTAAACTCTGAATTTGTTTTATTCTTAGCATTCATTGATTAATAATATCATGGAACTAAGCAGTATTTTCAAATCTACAAAAACTGGTCAAAATTCCACAATGTTTATGACTGTGCAGTCACTGTGCAGTGAGTTGCACCCATTAATGGTTTGGAATGAATGTGACTAACTTTTAATTTAATTACCACAGAGTGACAGTCCTTCTCAATTTTATTAAAGAATCATCAAAATGGGGTCTGGAGCTACTGTATGAAGGCTCATATCTCATCCTTTTCTTTCCTATCCTGAAGTTCTGGATCTTTCAAATATATTACTTTCATATATATCTGAATTCCTGTCATGCACCCCTGTGATGGAAGTGCTACTGAGTGAGCTGAATGTCTTTATNACACACACATAACACACACATACATTAAAATGAACAGGAATGATATGCTGGGCACAAATTTCACTTCAATGAGGAAGAATAATCACTATAACAAATGAGAAGAAAGCTGTGAGTGTTCTCCTTTGATGTCCTAAACATACAATAGGCAAACTCCATCTCCCTGAAGAGCAATTAAACATTGGTCAGCTTTTAATCTATCAGATAGCTAAATTAATTGAGATAAGGTTTAATTGACTATGATTTGACTTGAGTTTCTGTCAGAAACTAAACAGTTTTTTCTATCTCCTTCATCCTTGTCTCCATCTGTAGAAATGTTGATTTGGGACAATTCAAGCCATTTTGAAACATTTTGTGGTTTATAAACCTATTTCTATTTTTTCTTCTGGTTTTATTTTGATTAATGGTTTTGTTCTCTTTTTATATTTCTAAAGTAAAAGTCTAAATACTTTTTTAAATATTCAAAATAAAAACTTTATAATATTTGCAGCTATTTTTAGCTTTGAAAATATTTGGTCTCCTTGAGTTCTATTTTCCATCAAAAGTTACTGTCTGTGGAATAGGATCACAGGAGGTCAGATAAGATAATTCAGGCATCCCTGTGGCCTTATAAATGTTCTGATTCTAAGCCCTGAAGTTGAGAACTGAATAGGAAATATATATTTATATTTATATATATAGAGACAAGTATTTTGCAGACTATCAGATCTGACCCTCCAAAGCTGATGAAAAGAGCTGTATACTAACAACATCATATTTGCTTTGAAGAGCACCTGTGGCACTTTGATAAGAGCATGACTCTTTCTAATGAAAATCAGAACTAGAGAAGGAATATCTCAGCTGAGATAGATGATCCAAGTTGTCTTAGACAATGCTGATAAGTACCACAAGCTGTGCTGATGGGCTTGTGATTTTCCCTTTTGGGATGCAGTAGTGGAAAAGGAAATCTATCAGAAGTGATTGGGGAAATTGACACAGCTCAGAGGAAAAGAGGTCAATAAATATGATATTAAATGTCTTTCACTTAAACATTACTGTTCTGAATTATCTCTTATCAATTCAATCTGATAAAAAAGACATAGAGATTAAACAAGCATAGTCTGAAGTTTGTTAGAAATTAAGAAGATAAGAGGCAAGAAAGACTGAAAAACTTCTTGCCAGAAAGCCATAAGTACATTGTAAACTCTGCTTTTATGCTTTGAAATTTTGCACCGAATCTGGCTCCTAAAGACAAGTGTATTGATATGCAGTGTGTAAACTCTGAATTTGTTTTATTCTTAGCATTCATTGATTAATAATATCATGGAACTAAGCAGTATTTTCAAATCTACAAAAACTGGTCAAAATTCCACAATGTTTATGACTGTGCAGTCACTGTGCAGTGAGTTGCACCCATTAATGGTTTGGAATGAATGTGACTAACTTTTAATTTAATTACCACAGAGTGACAGTCCTTCTCAATTTTATTAAAGAATCATCAAAATGGGGTCTGGAGCTACTGTATGAAGGCTCATATCTCATCCTTTTCTTTCCTATCCTGAAGTTCTGGATCTTTCAAATATATTACTTTCATATATATCTGAATTCCTGTCATGCACCCCTGTGATGGAAGTGCTACTGAGTGAGCTGAATGTCTTTATTTGTTCTGATGCCTTGAGAGGCTATGTGGAACAGAGGCTAGACAGAGTTAAAGGAGTAAAGTAGGTATTTATTAAAAGGCCTTCAAAGGATACACCTTGGGCAGTACAAGAGCCTGGCCAAGGCTGCACCCAAGATGGATGGCGTGTCACGAGTTTTCACACTTTTATAAGTTTTGATCCATTTACATATTGAGGTTAATTGTCCAATTCCAGCTCCAGGTTGTGCAGTCCCATCCTCCCAGATTGCTCTCCTCAGTTTGCTGCTGCTTGCATTTTTTGGGCCTGAAGCTGCAATGGTGTCCTTGGTTCTCAGGCTGGAAAAGGATTGTTTTGTCCAACTAAACTGTGAGAAGAACTTGCTAACACTTTATATGAAATTCAGAGTTATACACTAATGCAGTACAGCATCTGGAAAACATGAAAGAGAAAACTTAAGGCATCAGTTCCAGCAAGGAAAAGGCTTTACTTTAATGATATTTTTATATAACTGAGGCAAATGTAGTCAAAGATTATGTTCTGCATTGAGAAAGATGAAATGGTTACATGCTGAAGAAAATTTTTCCAACTTGAAGGATTGGTTTACATTCATGTGTTTGCTCTTTTTTTTGGTATCAAGCTTCAAATTTAGGTTTATGAAGTCATACATTTTATATTTTTGGTATCACACCCATAAAGGAAAGATAATGTTTGCTTTCTCATGTTTGTTTATATTAAAGCTCTGAGGAGCACTCCCCACACAAATTCAAGTAACTGTGAATTATAATTGTCATTGCAAACAGACATACTCATAAGGAGTAATTACATTTTAGTCCTACTGAGTGGGGTATAAAATATGACCCTCATTAATAGAAAGGGAAAAACAGAGGATGTTAATGTGTTTAAAGTGTGCAACAAGACCTCTACTACTTCTGAAATATCTATATAATACTTGTCTCAATTCTATCACAAACACCCAGAAAAGATTGTAAGACCCCACATGTATTTATCATATCTGATATATTTATTTACCATTGATGCACACTTGAATTTTATGAAGGTCATACTTGGAATGGTTTCTTTCTGGCTACAATGGCTACTGAATGTTCAGTGTCCAGAAAAACAGCACTGCTTCATCAAGACAGGCAGTCTCACAGTGTTCTTATTTGTTTTTGAAAGTAATTTCTAATCCATTACACTGGGGCCTAAGGGATCATAGAATACTCCTACCATGTCACAAAATGTCTTGAAAATTATTAAAACATGCAATTAATATTTCTGAAAAATCTTGACATTTTGCTAACCACCAGCTAGAACTTATTCAACTAATCTTTTAAGATCTCTGAAGACCAAGGTAAAAAAAAAAAAAAAAGTAATTTCTTTTTCTTATCAAACATTTTAGAAAATATTATCAGATTTTTTTGAAAAATAGATATGTTGATAAGATTTTAATGCCATTAGAGCTATTGCTGCTTTAACAGACCCAGATGACATACTGGATTTTTCAGCCACTTACTTTTTCAAAGTATTATTATTTTTCATTAGGATCCATTTTCTTAACCTTATCAAACTTTTTTTTTTTTTTTTTTTTTAAATAAGAAAAACAGTTTGAAACACTACTGATAGGAGAAACATCTACCTACCAGAGGAATACTAATAAAATTTCTTGATCAATTTTTTCAAAATACAGGGAGTGCAATCTTACAGCCTGTTCTAGAACAACTTCTCCACTATGGCCATTTTTTCTAGAGAGCATGAAAAGTGCATGGCCATTAAACACTCATTTAACAAAACTGCTGAAGGAAAGAAAATGACAGCAGGATTTGAGTAAGATATAAAAATTAATTGTTTCCTTCTTTTTTTCATCTTTGTAATTCTGTCCCATGATCTCTATATTTTCACCTTTTTTCCTTATTACCTTTGACTTATTAACTCCTTAAACATCAAACAATAGAACTTAAGAGCCAGAAGCATATACTGTAAGCTTCCCAGGGTTTTCTTTGTCCTATTGCATTACCAGAATTAATCTATTATCATTCATCCCTTCAAGGCTGCATTTTCTCCTGCTTCTTTGTGTGAGAAATGAGGCATTTGGGCTTATGATGATTGAAATATCCCATGCTGACAGCACAGAATTGCTTAAAATTACTGTCTCTCTAGCTTTCCTAACAGTGTCAGGTTATCATGATACCAAGGATACTCATCACAGACAAACTTTGGTTCTTGCTATTAAGACATAAGCATTTATGCTTCCATTTAAGTCTCCTGTAATTATTTGGGATGCAGGATTAAATATGAAAATCTGCATTCATATTTAATATTTTTAGAAGGGGTAAATATGGTTACTTAGGTTGTGCTAGTTAAAGCCTTTAAAGTAGACAGATTGTAGTTGTCATGTGAAGAATGAGAGGAACTAAGGAAGAGACACTAGGGAACAGTTGGCACAAGGATATAAGGTTTTCACTAGTTAGTCACTATCCAAAAAGCTACGAGGAAAAACTATGGGGAGCTAGTGAAGGGGGGGAAGAGGGGGGTGGGGAGAGGGAAGCACCATACAAATAAAAATAGTGAAAATAAGGAGCACAGTTTGCAGTTTCTGTTCTGGCTTTGCAAGAGTCACAATCAGAATTGTGGTTCACTTTTCTGTCTCCTTTGTGCCACTGCTGTTCAGGTGTTTAAAAATTAAAGATCCTTTCTTTTGTGGAGTTTAAGCCCCATCCTTTCTCTGCCCACCATCCCCCCCCAACCCCCAGCCTCCCATTAGAACCCTGACACTGCTATCATCTCTAAGATAGATCGACTTCAGGAAAATTCTCCTACTCATTTGAAGAATCTACAGAATATACACTGGTTTATGCCTTATACCTCTTAATTTCCTCCACTTCTTATCTAACACTAAAACTGTTCCTTGCCTTCATTCCCAAGAGTTTCATGGGGATACATAACCTAGTTCTTCCCATTTAATTGCACATTAGGCCTTATTATCACTTACTATCATTGCTGTGGTGCCCCATATACTTTTACAAATTTGTATTAAATTAAGAAAATAGTATCTGTTAAGTCTCACTACCTTTCTCTTGTTCCATCCCAAAAAGCCACATATTATTTGTGTTTTCTTAGCGGGGAATACTAAGGTTGATGAGAAAAAAAAGCTGACTTCACATTAAAATTGAGTTAAAACCTGATAACACAGCCTCCCCCCGGCACTTAAGAAAGAGGACTGCTTCTGCAGGCTGGTTCTCTGTGAAATTGCTGCCTGCCTTGTACACAAATCCAGACCCTGCCACATGCCTGTTGACAGCTTATTCTAAAACAGCAATTCAAAAATGATGATCAGCAAGAGGCAGCCTCTTAATTGCCATTAGAATGAGCGGAGCATCCTCCTCCCAAACGACTTGGAAAGAATTATTCAATGGCAATAAATATGAGATAATGCACACCATTGTATTAAATTATAATTGCACACGGTCTCAGAGGAGGCAAAAGCAGGGTGCTCCCTGAAGGAAGGCAAACTTGGATCTGATGGCAACTGTGGTGGCAGTGCTTGCACAGCACCAGAGCCAGGCCAGCAGAGCCTGGCAGGGACTGCTGTGGGTCCAGCAAGCACCAGGCAAAGGCAGGATAACAAGCCAAATCCAGGATCAATCCAGGAAATACAGACACTTCAGCCACAGGGCAGGAAGCCCACCTACAACATTGGCAGGGCAGGAGTATGAATAGGCTGTTTCTCTGAGACAGCCACTGAAATCACCGGGCAGCCTCTGAACACCAAGTGCTTTCTCATGCAAGCTGAATTCCACTGCAGAAAGCAATGTCACCAGATCCAATGGAGCACTGAGGAATGTGTACGTTCAGAGCAGATTTAGATGAATTTGTGTATTTTGAGTCTTCCAGTAGCTATCATAATTGTGACAGCTAGATCACCTGAATTCCCAAACTGTTGATTGCTGAATTGCAATACTGGAATGGAGATCCCTCTACCTACTCTCTCCGAAAACATTTACTAGTCACTGTCAGGAAAATGGTGCCTTGGTTTGGTTCTACATTTTCTTGCAACAGTCTTTGCATTCTTTCAACAGAAATAATTTATGTCATAAACATAATGTCAAGAATATGAAAGACCTGATTACAGAATGAAGAAATGCACAAGGAATATGTATCAACAATTGGGTCAAGAAAGCAGATGTAAAAAAAAGAAAGAAAGAAAAAAATCAATTTTAAAACTATCTACCAAATCCTCAAAAACTTTTTAAGAAACCTAGAAAAGTAATCTTTGTGCAAGAGGATTAAGGAGGACTTATGCTAAAAATTGATGAGGATAAAGTAAAAAAATTATAAGAACACTTCCTGGACAGTCTGGACAGAACAAAACCTAGGGTTAAACTTAAGTACTCCTAGAATAGCCCAAAGCTTCACTAATTAGCAGTGACCTTCCACTAAATAGGAAACAAAAAAAAAGTCTACAGGAAACTTCATGGCCAAGGCAAAATATCAGTCAGAATCTGACTGGAAAAAGACCGACTGAAAGAAATAACCAAGCATCTGCAATAGTGCCTTGAAAACAAAAACACATCAACCTTAATTGTCACAGTGCCACAGAAGGAAGATGAGCCAAAATGTATTAAGCAGCTCAGCAGAACATTACTGTCACTTGCAGGAGATATTCATAGTAGATTGATATTACAGCAAAGGAAATCTAAGAGAAAAAAAAGGTAAGAAAAGAATGTACAGGTGTCAGATAAAGGATATTATAGATTGAACATGTTTTGAAGAGCCATAGAAGATATATTGAACTGCAAAATGCTAATCATTATCAACCTGTATAATTCTGAAAAATCTTGTTATTCTTGCAGAAAATGCACAGAGGAGAATGGTTGGCTGTGGAACATGAACTAAGTTACTCTGGTGGGTTAACCTTGGCTAGCAGATAAATATCCACTCAGCCAGTAACTCACTTTACCCCTCAGTGGAATGTGGGCAGAGATAAAGACAGGGAGATCATGTAGCCAAATACCATTGAAGACAAAGCAGGCTTGCCTTGTGGAAAAATTACTTAATATCTTGCCAATAAAAATAAATATTCCATTATGGATTTGGGCACTGTGGAACTACCATCTCCTTTCCACCTGCATGTATATGGCAAGAAGGCAAGTCCACGTTAAACCAGCATATTTTGTCCACTCTCAAGCCAAAACCAGTGTATTATTTATTGACAGAAATAAAAAGCAAAATGTGCAACTATTCTTACTCGTTGACTTCATTGAGAGAACAAGACTTGAAGGAAACAGTGTGTAAAACCTTGGACCAGGAGGCAGAAATATATAGACCTAGAAATTGAAGGCTAAAGTTTCTTCCAGCTTCTGCACTTCTAGAA
This sequence comes from Buphagus erythrorhynchus, assembly GCA_013400855.1. NCBI lineage: Eukaryota > Metazoa > Chordata > Aves > Passeriformes > Sturnidae > Buphagus > Buphagus erythrorhynchus. Next base: position 28,164 of record VZTT01011126.1, on the reverse strand, counting down.
AGCACAAGGCACAGCTCTAAGGAGACAAAACTATAGTTTTAAATATTGCAACCAATCCTTTTGTCATCAGTGGTTATTAACAAATTTTCTGTAAATAAACACTAGACATTTTGTTTACAGAACACCATAATGATGGAAAATAACCCAAAGACAGAAAGAAAGAGTCAGTAGAATATCTCTTATGGACTAGTTACTTAACTTATGGACATAGAAATTCTTCAGACAAGCCTGCATGCTTTGTACTAAATATCTATAAAAACCAAAAGCTGGATAGAACACGTAATAAAACTGGACATGTAAAAAAAAAAAGCAGGAACATATCCATTGCTAAATTTCTGTTATGGAAAAGACAGTTGAAATGATTTGGAAATGCCCAAAGAATAGAACCATAAGTAGTCCTTATGACTCCAAATGCTGTAACAGTGAACCCTCACAGAGGGGTAAGGTTTAGAAGGGAATGCTGGGGATCACATGGCACAACACTCTGGTCAAGAACAGCCTCCTGGAGCCAATTTCCCAGAATATATCCAGATGGCTTTTGAATGTCTCCAAGCCTGGAGACTCCACAACCTCTCTGGATGACCTCAAAGATATATAGAAAGCGAGATAGAAAGTTAAGAGTCAGATCAAATAAAAAGAGAGCTTAAACATTTGAAGGATTAATTTATTTGTTTTAAAAACCTGTATTTGTTTTAAAA
>VZTT01011126.1:4836-18131 GCA_013400855.1 Buphagus erythrorhynchus | reverse complement strand
ACATCTCATCTTGAATCCACACCTTGAATCCTGTGTCCAGCTCTGGGCCCCTCAAGGCAGGAAGGACATTGAGAGGAGCATGTCCAGAGAAGGGCAATGGAGCTGGGGAAGGGTCTGGAGCTGGTGAGGAGCAGCTGGGGGGGCTCAGCTGGAGAAAAACACTCTTAGGAGGGACCTTACCACTGCACAACTCTGAAAGAAGGCTGCAGTCAGGTGAGGGTTGGGCTCTGCTCCCAAGGAACAAGAGACTGCACAAGAGAAAATGGCCTCAAGTTGTACCAGAGGAGATTTAGATGGAGTATTAGGGAATATTTCTTCACTGAAAAAGGGATCAAGCATTGGAATGAGCTGCCAAGGGAAATGGTGGAATCACCATCCTTGGAAATATTCAGAAATTGTGTAGATGTTGAACTTGGGGTGGAAATGACAGTGCTTGGTTGGACTTGATGATCTTAAAGGTCCTTTTTCCCAACCTTCTATGCTCATTTAATACCTTGGTGTTCTGATGTATTTTGAGCTGTTGTGAAATAGTCATCATCAACATGTCTGATTTTTAAGATGATAAAACCAAATTAAGCATCATTATATTTGTATTACAACTAGTGTGAAGATTAAATAAATCTGTTTGATTTTAGGACAGGTCTCAGCTGATTAGCCTTCTGAGATCCTATGTTAAAAATACATAAATATGAACAACTTTAAAGGAAATGTATGAGACTACAAGGGGGAAAAAGTGGTGCTATGTTTCATACCTGAAGGTCCACTGCTTTATACCTTCCAAATTAGACATGATCAGTCACATTCATTAACTGGGAAAGACAGAAATCTATAGTTCCTCCAGACATGAAAGCTTGTTCATTCTACTGGTTAGAAGGTGGGAATTAACTATTCTGTTGTGTTTTTATCACTTATATTAGGGTATGGTGATTGCAAGGAAAAAGAATTGCTGAAAGATGATTTAGGCTTTTTCTATGAGCTTGTTAATCAGACCATTGCAGAAGGTAAAATTCCTGATTTCATTGGATATTATCTGATCTGTTTTCACCCCAAACCAGGATGTGGTACATTTGTACAATATCAAATGAAGGGCAAACACTGCAGACAAAAAAGGACTGTGCCTTCAGACTGGAACTGTTTATAGAGCTGTGTCTAAACTTAAAAGGACAGCACAGTTAACCACCTTCTTTTAATTGATAGAAAATTCTCTTGTAATTATTCAGATTAATTTTTTTTCAGATTAGACTATAAAGTGAGATCCTTATTAAAAGATTAAGGGGAAAGTTAACTTGTTTTAGAGAAACACATAATTATAAAATTCAGCTTATCAAAATGACAGAAAAATGTTTGCTGAAAAGCTGGTTTTTTTCATAACATTTATATTAACATTTCAGTTTAGCCTCTTTTGAAAACCTATATATTAACTAATGTATCCAGGGTGACTAATGAAATGCAAAGTTCATCATACCGTTTTTAAGTAATATAAAAAGCCCTGTCTTAAAAAAAAAGCACTACATAATGAACTATTTTTAAAAATAGTAGTATCATGAATCCTTTCCAAAGTTAATTTAGGCTTCCTTTAAAAAATATATCATTGCGTAACCTTAAATACAGAAACACATACCTTTTTTTTGTTTTTTTCTTTCTGAGATTAAGAGAAAATAAAATTGGAGACAAAAAGGTTCAGTCAAACCCACAGGACCTACCATAAAAATCCCAGCATCTCCTGATGGATCATCAGTGGAGCCCTAGGCATATTTCACCTTGAACAATCCTGGGAGGCAGCAGGAGCAGGTTCCACAGGTGCCAGTTCCACAGGTAACTTCCAGAGGTACCACAACTAGAGGGGAATGAAGTCTCTATTTTGCCAGTAGGTTTCACTGATACTTACTGACAGGACAAAGCAATTTGTTCAGCCCCCTGTAATTCCAAGTCCCTTGCTCTAGGTCCAATTCAAGACCCAAATCTTGTGTAGCATTTTCTCCTGTCTCACCCAGAATCATTTTTTATCAGTTCTTCGTTCCCAGCCTTACAGGTGAAAATACTAAAACACTACTCCAAAGAATTGACTGAAAGAAGAATACATCTGAAAGCCAGCCCTAGATTAAACTACAAAACAGACACAAGTGTTAAACCATCACAAATTCTTACTGCTGATTATGGCTCATAAATAATAGAAAATTGTAGTATTTTTGGCTTGCTCAATATTCCTAGATGAACTTCACCTGCATACATGTATATTTCTGCACTATATTTGTGTATATACACAAAACAACAGAGGACCTGCCTCCTTCCCACAGTCTGGAAGTGAATACCTGTCATTCCTTGTGCACTGTAGGCAACCTCCTTGAATGTGAAAACACATACAAAACCAGATCTAAAGAAGATATTACACTCTTAGCTTGCTGGAGATATATCCACACTTATAAAATCCCATCCATTACATTTTTAGTCATCTAGATTTCACATAACACACAGAATTATGAAGTAATTATATTTATTAACTGCTTTTATTCTATGAAATAAAAATTTACTATTAAAAACCTATTTCATAAAGTCAAATTCTGACATAAAACTATGGCAAACAATCGTCAAGAGAATTATCAATGAAATGTTTATGCAACTAATAAAATAGGATAATAAAAATAACATGTTTATTATCATTCCAAAGACCTCCTACTCCAGCAATATTCTGATAGAAGTTTGGAGTTTAAACCTTTTCTGAATATCAATTCTACATAATCTATGAAAAATTCTTGCTCGTTGTTAGGTTTAAGGGCTATATGAAGTATTTTTGACTTATTGAACAGTTGCTAATATAAGAGAAAGTTAATATCTTTTTCCAAATTATTGTTAGTTTCATATTTCAATGAATTCAAATGTTAAAATTCTCTTTTTTGAAGGTTTTTTACTTTTGATTTTTAGGTTTCTCAATAATCTCAGCTAATAATATATGATAGTTAATCTGTGAAAAGACCTTTCTAGCAATAATCAATTGCCAAAACCCTATTTTTTGAAGAGTAGTTCAAACAAAATATTGATTTTAAGGAATAATTCAGATTTCACTATGCTCTATCATAAAGTATTTTAAAAGTCTACCTTCAACTTTTCCTTCCATTATGAATGATTCAAGGTTACTTTTAAACATCTGGAGATTACTTTAAGACTTTACAGGTTTTGTACTATTTTCCATAGAATGTGCATCAAGAGTCCTACTGCCAAAATCACATTAGTTTCACATGGGCATAAGAGTTAAGGGAAATCAAGGTTAAGCTCCAGAGTTTTTTGTTGTGTTTTTTGTTTGTTTGTTTGTTTGTTTTCTGTTTGTTTGTTTTTGTTTTGTTTTTTGTTTTGGTTGCTTTTTGGGTTTAAGTGATTCTGGTATATTTTATTTTCTGATTGACAGTATAGAGAAAAATGGAATAAGAAAGGAGAGATTTTTAAAAGTAATTTGCATTATATGGAGAAAAATACTGACTGCTTTTCTTGAGAAGGGGTCTGAGTGTTCGATACTAATTTTTTGAGGAAGGAGAGGTTAAGCTTAGGAGAAGAGATTTTTTGTACAAAACTATACTGTTACATGATTGCACTATTATTCTATGTTATCAAGTCTGAATTGCACTTTTTATAAGGCCATGCCTTAAAAAAATAAATAAAGCATAGCCAAAGTTACAGCCTGAAATTATGCTCAGAAATAACAATACCAACTCCTGATATCCTTTTTTTTCTGTAAAACAAAAGAATTCAAGATAGCACACTTGGAAAACTTGCCACCTTGTCATGTCACATGAAAATACTCATCCCTGAATACTGTGTAGAGATTAGAAAACTTGTTTCAACATTGATTGAGTTACTTGCAACCAGTTTTATGTTACATCCATTACTTAGTTTCCACTGAATTGAATCATAGTTTTAGCTGACTTTGAGTGTGATCTCCAGCTATGATGAGCATAAAGGCCAAAGGCAGGTCTAGAAAAGAATTTGTCTTTTATTTGTATCAGATTAATTTTACCAAATTAGTTCTTATTCAATGTCCTGAAGTCACTGCTGCATTTCAGACTCTTTGTTAACTAAATTTAAAAGCCTTAAAAGCATGAGGTTAAACAGAAGGTCTCTCTACCTGACCAAAAGTGAGCAGCAAGGAGAAAAACTACTTTGTTATGTTCCTGAGAGGACCAAATGCTTTGTGAGATTATTTCCTGCTGCCCAGGAAGGACTGTGTAATGTGGCTCCTGGAAAAATCCTGTTTCTTTTGTCAATATCACACAGACCCCTGAGCCTTCAGCTGATTGTGTGAACACTGCTATCATCTAATATGCAAAAGAAGAAGGAAGAGGACAGGCAGGAAGGAGTAGAATCAATAGCTTCCTTATTACTCTGGCATCCTTATCACTCTTTCCCATTTATCTGCATCCTCACATCCCAATTTACCAAGCTAGCTCATCATTCTTTCCTCTCCTACTGTTTAACAGGCAGATATTTTAACAATGTGTATTAACTGCTTTTCTCTTTTTTCCTTCTTACTCCATAATTCTTCCTGACTTTTTTGCCTTCTTGGTTCATCTGTTTCTCCCAGGATTCACCAGGTCTTTTCTACCTTTTCTGCCTGATATCTATACCTCTACCTACTTAAGCTGACTGCCTCCTCATCTGTAGCCCATCTGCATCTGCTTAAAACTTCTACAGCACATATTTATTTTATCACCTTATGCAGACAAGCACCAGCCAGAGGAGTCTCTCCCCTTCCTCCCTGCTGAGATATGAGCCTCCTATCTATCCATGTGAACAACTTTCCCATTTCACACCATCTACATCTTCTCTGTTTTGGCTTGTCCAAAAAGACTTTGCTGTCATCAAGAAAGGGGAAAGGGGGAAAATATACCAGCCAAGATGCACAGAAACTGAGGGAACAACAGAGTCAAACAAGCATTCTCACTGCTCTATCTTCTGTACTAACAGAATAGTCCTCATTGATTCATGTTACTGTCCACTTAAGTCCCTTGCCTACTTAATCCTATCGAATCCTATTGGTAGTGAAATCATTCCATATGTTTATCTTCATCCTTTCTTACTTTCCCTGCCCATTTTGTTTTCCTCAATGAGGAGATGTAATGGTTTCACCCCAGCCAGCAGCCAAGCCCCACACAGCCACCCACTCACTCCCCCACAGGTGGGATCACAGTGAGAACAGGAAGGGAAGAAGCTGGAAAACACATGGCTTGAGATAAACACAGTTTAATAGGGAAAGCAAAACCCACCCATACAAGCAAATCAAAACAAGGAATTAATTCACTGCTTCCCAAGGGCAGGCAGGTGTTCAGCATCCCCAGCAGAGCAGGGCCCTATCCTGCATAATTGGTTACCTGGGAAGACAAATATTGTCACTCCAAACATTCCCATCCAGACACTTTCCTTCTTCTTCTCCTCGGCTTTTATACTGAGCATGATGTCCCATGGTCTGGAATTTCCCTTTGGTCAGTTTGGGTCTCCTGTCCTGGCTGTGTGTCCTCNTTTGGGTCTCCTGTCCTGGCTGTCTCTCCTCCCAAACTCCCGTGGACCCTCCCCATTGTGGCAGTATGAAAAGCAGAAAAGGCTTTGGATGGTTGCAATCCCGGCTCAGCAATAACAAAAACATCTCTCTATTATCAACACTGTGTTCACCCTGTTTGTTCAGCCCTACATCAGCCACTGGGAAGAAAATTAATTCTGCCCCAGCCAAAATCAGCACAGGAGGGTGAACAGCAGTGCCATCAACCCCAAAGATACAGGTGCAGCAAAGACCTCAAGTGAGGAATTTTGCTGTTTATATTCAGTGCTCCATTATTTCCTGCCTACCTTCCCTATTTATTTGATTTAGGTTTTTCTTTTTTTTTTTTTTTTTTTTTTCCTTGCTGGTAGCTGAATATTGAGTTCATGTTTTCATAGAATTTATCACCTCTGACTGAGATAATTTTCCTGAATGGTAGTGGCTAATTTGGAGCCTATCAAAGCAAATAGGGCAGTTTTGTCCACAAGCATTAATTTGTGTTTGCTGACACTAGATTGCATCTCCATCCTGTTTCTCATCCACTCAGTATCCCGCTGCATCTCCTCACTGCTGGATTTGTGTTCTGCCCCAAATAACCATAAACCATTTAGAAACTGTAGCCCTTTCTGGGGGGATTTAATATGTTTCTAAACATATGAAAAAGCATAAAATATCCTTCCCAGGTGTGACCCAAAGATAAACACCAGAAATTTCATTAGATTTCAACTTCAAATAGCCCTTTGGCAACTTAAATGTGATGCTTTCTAAGCTTATGTCTGGGGCTTTATTTTTCTGCCAATAGATGTAACAAATAATCTATTGAGGGATATAGCTAATAGCATATAATTTTAAACCTCTTTGTCTTGAGAAATAACTGATTTATGAAAACTATGGCATGATGTTAGCAAAAATTATAAGATTATTGTTGATTATTAACTAAGTCATGCATCAGTCATTGAAGCTACAGACTGAGTTTCACTTGACTCAGAGACAACAGATACAGTGTGTTTTGTAAATTCATGACACATTTCCCTTTTTGCTTGTTACCTTGCAACACAGAAACTTCCCCAGTGTTTTTATACTAAAATATTGTATTAATGGGCAAATTAGAAGGAAGAAAGAAATTAAAGAACTATTCCTGAGTAACCTGGAATGGATGCTAAGACAGGAAAAGGATTAAGGGGCTTCCAGGTAATCTAACCTAGAATTATGTATTTGTTTCATTGCCGTTTAACATTCACTGGTACTGAGAATGCAATCCACAGAGAGTTGTACTATATTTCCACCTTCAATGGATAATTATGGGCTCTGAATTCCTTTCTTATTAGAATAAGTAATGAACATCTGCATATTAAATAGTTAGCTTTGGAAAGTCCAAAAGGAAAATGTATATACACTAATATAACTTTGGCCTTTTAGTATCAGATCTTCTGATACTAAAGATGATGTTTATTCAGCATGTGGTACAGAAAATGTGGTAACATACAATACAGGTTATTTCAATGTTCTCTTGAAGTTTTGTTGTTACTATGTAGAATATAAATACCTCTGTATCAGTCACCTAAACATTCCTCCAAGCCATCTCAACTGCTAAATTGATCTGCATGGCAGGATCCAACTTAGGAGTTCTGCAACACAAACTTTTCAGGTATTTTTTGGTTTCTGAGAATAAATTAGCTCCCCCACCCCTCTATGTAAACTATCTTTAGTTCCATGTATGAAAGACATAACAACACATTATATCTTGTGGAAATAGATTTGGTTCTAGAGCATGAGGAATTGCATTAAAAATCTAGATAGAGAGGTTTGAAGAATGATGCTGGAAGTAACATGCAAGCTTTCCAATAGTTAGCAATCCCTTTTGAGAGAAATGAGTGTGGGCATTTTAGCCAATTAACAATCTAAAGTTTAGATTCGCAGTAAGGTATTTAGCTTTCTACTGAGGTTTTTAGTTTTCCAGCTGCATCAGACTTTAAAGGTATTTAAAACCCAATAGTTTTGATGATGGTATCTTAAATCACCATTTATGAATCCATTTGCAATGGAGTATTTATTTCTTGAATGGTAAAAATGTCAGCTGGCAGCTCCTTACAGTCTGGGAGCACATAAAAAGCAACTCAAAACTCCAGCCCTGGACTACCAGTAACAATTTTTCAATATATGAATCACAACAGTGAAGTTTTATGTTACACACTTATTTTGATCCAAGCACTGGAATTTTAGTAGGTTGTCTTAATGTAACTCTGAAAGGGCAGCATGAAGTAGGAATGTCTGAATGATGTCTATAATATAGAAAGTATTTAAAAGAAATGTTGAACTGTTTAAAAGGGCACTTTCCCTTCCTATACTTCTTTTAACCTCATTGTGTGGCTCTTACCATAGAATTATAGAATGGTTTTTGTTAACTAACAATTTTCTTTCCAACTACAGGGGAATAAAGATATTCAATCAAGGCAAATATTAAAAGATTGCACAATGGAGCACCCCATCCTAAACCCTTAATTATTGCATTAGTTTCATTATTGATCAATTGCATGGCCATAAATAGGTTTTTGTCTCATTTTGGTACCAAAACATCCTTCCCTCAGCACCATCAGATACATTGCTTGCGTTGTTTGCCTGTTCTTTTTGAATAAATTTTCAGCTGGGTAATTGTTGACAGTCCAAATACGAATAATGGAGTAATTTGCTAATATATGGATATGATAGAAGAGTGATCTCAGCAAAAATAGGAAGAGCATTACACTGCCAGGGCCATACTACTCCACTTAGTAAATATTACTCAAATACAAACACCTTGGAACAAAACAAAGTCATCAAAATCTAACCTATGTGAAAAGAAGCTCCTTCATCAGGATTTGGACTGAACAGAATCTCTGAGATCAGGATCACAAAAGAGTTTGGGTTGGTAGGAACCTTAAAGTTCATTATTTCCAACCATGCAGTTATGGACAGGGACACCTGCCACTTAACCAGCTTGCTCAGAGCTCCATCCAACCTAGCCTTGAACACTTCCAAGCATGGAATATATGCGGTTTATATGGATAATGTTCCAAAATCTTATCATCCTCACTGTAAAGAATTTTTTTCCTAATATCTAATCAAAATCTACTCTCATTCAGGTTGAAGCCATCCCCTCTTGTCCTATCACTATATGCCCTTGTAAATAGTCCCTCTCCAGATTACTTTTAAAGCTTCCTTTAGGTACTGGGAGGGGTTTTAAGGCCTCCTCAGAGCCTTCTCTTCTCCAGGCTGAACAATCCCAATTTTCCCAGCCTTTCCTGACAGCAGAGCTGCTCCATCCCTCTGATCCCCTCGGTGCTTCCTCTGTTGTGGCTCCAGCAGGTCCCTGTCCTTGCTGTGCTGGGAGCCCAGAGCTGGATGCAGCCCTGCAGGTGGGGAGAAAGCAAAAAGCAGAGGGGGAGAAATCACTTCCCTCAACCTGCTGATCACAAGAAGACCAGAAGAAGAAAAAGGAAAAAAATCCCCCCAAAAAACAACCAGCCAAAAAGAACTTCCCACCAAAAGAAAGGAAGAAATAAAAACCTCCAGACATGACCACTGAAAAGAAAACCTTTGGATGACTGATCCTTTCTTAGACAAAGGAAAGGAAATTAAAGCTATGCTTTCTAAGTGGACCACTTGAGGAACAAACAAGCACCAAATAGCAAACATGCTGAAGGATAACTTAGAAAATTCCGTGTCTAAATCAGAGAGACCAAAAGGGGTAAAGTGGGTATAAAGGGATGTCTTGGCTTTCTAGGGTATTTCTTAGCCAGCAGAAGTGCAGTGTTACTGAGCTTTGGAAAGTTATGAAATTCTCATTTTTCCTGCTTCAAATACTGAGTGTCATTAAAAAGACAAGAAGACAAGGTGGCAGAAAGCCTCACAGAAATCATGTGAGGAGAAAATACAGGACTGCATGGCACCCAGAGGTCCAATGAAGGCAGGCTGTCTATGGAACAGCAGGCAGGCTCTTTTTGGGTTCAGTGTGCATGAGCTGGAGCTGAAAAAAGCACTGCAGCAAATGTGGTCTGTAAAAATGAAAACTCTTTTAAGAGGAAGGAATAAGAATGCATTAAAATGGAAACTGATGTGTTGCAGGATGAAAAAGAAGATGGAACAGCCCGGAAAATTTACTGCAAAAGAGAATATTAATCTGATAGAAAGTATTAGTATTTGAGGAAAATATGTATTCTTATCTCAAGGCCAGACATTTATTTCACATCCACAGTGTAGACCAATTGCCCTATTTATACTAGAAATGTTGCCTTCCTTTCTGCAAGAAAGAAAGCAGTGCTGGACATCAGTGACAGTGTTTATTACCTCTAATAAAATTACATATGGCAAAGATGTGTTTCCTATCTGCAAGCTTGTCAATGCACAAAATGGCCACCTTATTTAATGTTCTGTAGCACCCATAATGGTTCTTCATCATGAAATAAAAATGTCCTCATCTTAAAAATACTGCAGTAAAGAAAGTTCTTTTGTTTTAGTGTTAATGAGAAAAAAGTAAAAGTTGTAAGTATGAAACAGTGATTCAGAGCAAAATTGTGGCTGTAGGTGGGAGTTTTGTGAGTTATCAGTTCCTGCTTCTAATGACCATTTTACAAATGGTTTTACCAGTAAAGCTGCAGCAGCATCCTCTTCCTTATAGAATCATGGAATGGCCCAGTTTAGAAGCAACCTTAAAGATCATTTTGTTCCAACCCCCTGCCATGGGCAGGGACACCTTCCACCAGACCAGGCTGCTCAGAGCTCCATCCAGCCTGGCCTTGAACATTTCCAGGGATGGGGCATCCACAGCTTCTCTGGACAACCTGTGCCAGGGCGTCACCACCCTCAAAGTAAAGAGATTTTTCTTAATATCTAATCTAAACCTGCTCTCTGTCAGTTTGAAGCCATTCTCCCTTGTCAATTCATGCTGTTATACACAACAGTCCTGCCTCAAGCATGACTTGGTCATGCACCAGAATTGTCACACAACGGTTTTAATGACAAGGTCACATTTGATGCACTGGGCTTTTCATGCCTTTGCTTTAAGCATGGATGTTTTAAAAGCTTTTCTATATCATTGCATTAATAAGAGGACACTAGAAATTTGTTAATAAGTACAGAACACAAAAGAAAGTTTTCCAAGTATTAACTTAAAGAATGAAAGTCTGAAGGTTTTGGTTTCTGAGAGCTAATAAATACTTACAGAGTGTGAAATATTGTCAAAGTGTTAGTTGCATGTAAGGAAAGCAGCACCTTCTGAAGTGATGAGACAGTTTGCACGCACTCCCCACTGCAGTTTGTGCTGCATATCTGCACCCTAGTGGTTAGGTTTTGGCAGACACAGTCACAGAAATCACTCAGGAACCCTAAAAGCCAAATTAAACCTTCAGAGATTGCTGTGCCTAGATTCCAGTCGACTGCCCTTCCTTCTCTTTAAATATACTCTGAAATTAGAATTTCTTAAAATTGTCTAATACCCTTTCCAAGTTATGCACAACAGGTTGTAAAACACTGGTTTGATTGTTCACATTTATTAAGAACAGCTCTCTTGAAACACAAAAAGTTAAATTTATGCCATTCTGATTATACTCCACATATCAATAGAACAGTTTAATTTTACTATGGGTTTAAGTTTAGTTTAAATTGTGGAGATATTTCTCTGCTCCTAATTTCATATTTGTCATCATAGATAACCTCAAATACATGTTTTTTGTAACTGATACACAGCTCAGCAGTTAGAACAAGGTCAAGCAGAAACAAGGAGGAAGGTGACAAACTGCATTATTTAAACACCACTTTGCTCCCAGTTAAGAAGGAGAATCCAGAAACAGTTTTCTGACTGTCTTCTTTAAGGTCTCAGCATTACCAGTCCATAGAAACTCATTCCTCGCAAATGGTTTTTGTGGTTTATTGTTTTAAGACAACATCCAACCAACTTTCAGAACAGTAATATTTAAAAATATCTCTCCTCTTTATACACTAAATATAGAAAAAAAAAATGCTTGTGAAAAGGAAATTTTTACTTATTTTTAAAGGCTGTCATGAATGGCGAGCTGTCTTTCAAAGTAAGAGATTGGTCTCAGAGAAGAAAAAAAAAATCAGAAATTCTTCCTAAATACTATGCAGTGTGTATGAATGCTCATTAAGCTACAAACCCAACTATCCAGTTTATTCTGAAAATCAGATACTCATATATGATGTCCTAGCTAGATGGCTGAATGCACGGGAATACCAACCTTCAGAGATATCAACAATAGAAGTGTTTGAATTCACTGAGCCTCTGAAAAAAAAAATACTTTAATCAATACAAGTAAAGAAAACTTAAGCTGGGATATTTCATTTTTACAGTTTTATTTTACAATTCCAGCAACACCAACAACCATGTTATCTCAGGCTACATTTGTGCAATGGTACGAGTCTGAAGGTGTCTTCCAGGAATCAAGCAGATGGACACAACTTTAGATGTTGAACACTAACAGTTTCCTACTGACTTTAGGGGAAGATCTATGCCCTCTGCAGCCCTGCAAATAGGCCACCTTCTCAGTGCTTGGGCAAGAATTAGATTCCTAGCTTTAGCTATTTAATGTAACAGCAAGAGCAGACTACCAAATAGAACATAAATCCCTTGAACAGTGAGATCTTGTATCTAAGACATGAGAAAAAAATTCAAATACCAAATACAGCATTTCAGGGTTAATACCTAGATTTCATCAGAAAAAAAAAATCTTGGTTGTATGTACTACACAAGGTCATAGCTCTTGGCTGCAGACCAGCTAATCTATTTATCCCAAAAAGCAAACTCTGAGGCATGATGTTCCCACTGAGCTGAATGCAGAAGCAGCTCGTGTGAATGAGTGTATCCACCTCAATCACTTATCTGTCGGATTCATGAGGTTGCAAGAGTTCAGGTTCCTCAAAACCTCCTGAATGACAGCCAAATGCAAATAACAAGTCAGCACTGCTGTGCAGCCACCCAGCAAGTGGGTGGTTTCACCCAGCTCCTCTGGAGTATGACTGGTTTTTAAAGAGGTTTGAGGCAGAGCTTAGAGGTCATAATTATATATGAAATGTGGTGATTCTATTGACTGAGAAGGGAAGCTAATTAAAGCAGATTTATGTATACAAAATGGAAAAGTTTCAAGACTAGCTAAGCAAAAAATAATTTCAGAGCATAAAGTGAAACTGAAGATTGTGAGCTGAGCGTTGAAATACCCTTAGAAAGAAGTCAGATGCAGAGTTCACCCACCCTGGATGGTCACTTTTATGCCAAAATAGAGAAAGTGTAGATGCAGTGTTTTACCAAAGGCAGGTTGTATTTTTTTTTCTCTTTTCTTGCAAGGTAAAAATTTTTGTTTACAAATATTCTTTTTTTTTTACATGAACAAATTTTGTCAAAATTTCTGAAGAAAGCAGTATTTCATTCTAATTATTTTTACTCCCCACTCCTGTGTTCAGTTTTTCAGTAAGTAAACCAACGGTAAAATGTTATTAAAATACTTATCCAGCAGATATTTCATTAAAGTTCTAGAAATTTTCTTCCTGGTTATACAGCTTCTTTTATTATTCCCCTCTAATATCTTCTTCCTACTAGAAAGCTCCAGCCACAGCTGTAGTCAGAATAAGGGAGATATTATAAAGTCTTTGGGGAAATTTTTAGATGATATTTGAAATTGTTTTGATTCATTACTTTTTTATTTGTTTTGCCTGAGTTTTGTTTTGTTTTGTTTTGTTTTTTGCATTGGACTCTTGTGGAACATTGCAGAGTATAGGTAAT
>VZTT01011125.1:39913-50211 GCA_013400855.1 Buphagus erythrorhynchus | reverse complement strand
ATTTTTATTAAAATATTCATTACCCAAATTAAAAATGTAAAAATTTACAGCACTAATTTGCAGAAATGTGTGGGCTGAAAACCTTTCATTTCCTTGAAACCATTCTGATATAATCATATGTATCATGATCTGTCTCTGTAGGTAGGTGTGTGGGCACACCTCAAGTCTGCATTACAGTAGTAAAAGGATTATGGTCTGTCATATTGTCATGGAGGCTTTTTTATCTGTTATTGTCAGATCTTTAAATCCAGATTATCTCTTTTACACAACAGCTTCCATTCCAATCTCTCCCAAACTAGTTTTGTTTGTATAGTGGAAGTATGGTTGGTGGAAAAACTATAGCTCAATTTATACTAGTGATGGGAAACACAAATAGCTCATTAGTACTGTGAGTCTAAGAGTATGTGCCATGCAGCAGTAGCAGAATTGGTGGACATTAGTTCTGGTCTGTGGACATTTTCCTTCTCTGGCATCCCTTATACCTCTGCTCTGTCCATTGGTTTTCTTTCCTAGTGCTTAATGCATTTCTTTCATCGTCCACAGGAAAGTGCTAGAGGAGAGCAGAACTCTGGGCTGTGGGCCTAGTGAGGGTACTCAGGCCCTGAGTGGGGAAGTGATTTTGCTACAGTAGGATCAGAGAAGTCCCATTGTTACCTTGTTGTGGGGTAAAGTTGTACATTCTCAGGTCTTAAGGTGCTGACAAGGTTGGGTCCATTAGGATGAGAGGGGGCAGTGAGGGGAGGGAGAGCTTTAGCTCACACCTCTTCATACTTCACTGAGACCATGGCCAAGTGGTCTCAGTAATTATGGTATTGATACATCAGGATATTAAGTATTATGTTAGTCTCTATATTGATATGTCGCTGTGTATTTCATTGATGTACATGTTATTAGCTTAATCGCTGCAGGGCCAATTGCAGAGTTTTCAACTGTCTCATCTGTGAAACTTCTGCTGCAGGCTTTTCAGTGCACAGCAGGGCAACTTCCTAACATCAAATCTAGAACAGATCAGGAAGAATTTGCAAGAAAATTATTTCCTAGTGTTCTCTCACAAAGTTGATGGACCAAATGTGCTAGTCTGTATTTCCTGGAGAAAAAAAATCCCCCCAAAATTAAGAAGTGAGGCTTGGTAGCCAACATTCTGATCTACTCTTGCAGTCAGTACAAAAATAATTACATGTCTTGTGGGAAGCAGGTGCTGTACATGCTGATGGATGAACTGGAAAAGGTGCATACTGGAGCAGATGGCTAATGTTGCTTTACCTCTTCAGCAGATGATGGAATCAAAATTGTTGTTCCGATTCATTCTGGCTGTGAATGTCCCACATGAAGCATCATTCCCTTCAGTCTTTAGAATTTTATCCTAAGTAAAGATTTTTACTTTGATTTCATAGAGTGGTTCAGAGTTTTTCATGGCTACAGATAGTGTGGTAATCTGTTCGTTTGCAGAAGACTTCTCATTGCTTAGTGTCATTCTGCAGCCAACAGCTGGCATAGCAGATTGTTTTGTGGACAATGCTGGACCACTTAACACAAAGAAAAAGAGAGATACTTTAAAGAAATGTGCAACTTAAGGTAATTGTTAATGTATTTGTGTATTGCAGAGCTAAACGGGAACAGGAGCTGCAACATTTAACAAAACAGAAGGAAGATGAAGCTCTAAAACTGCAAATGCAACTTCAGAGACAGAGGGCCATGAGACTGTTCCATGAACGGCAGCTGGCCTTACTGGAAGTTGTCCATGCCAGTATGATTTATATTAAACTATAGCAGAAGATTAAAGTGTCTGGGTCTCCTTAGGAACAATTTCCCCAAATCTATTCCCCAATCTTGCATGTCTATTTGCAGTGTAGTCTTACTGTCTCTTCTCCTGACCCAATTATCTGAAAGAGAATATGCTAATTCCCCCAGGGCTCAGTAACTACTGATCAAGATCTGCCTTCAAAATGGTGCAGGAGAAAGGGAGAGCCAATTTTCTTGTGTTACAAAGTTCCATTGCAGCTATGATCTGCAAGACCTGACCCACAGCTAGGAGACCTTGGGAAAAGAAGGGCTTTTAACTGAGAGCACCCAAGTTTTTTTGGTACTATTGAGTTTGAGGATTAACAATGTAAATTGTTAAAAGAACCTAACCCACAGTCTTGTAACTGTGGATTTTTGTTACCTTTGTAGGTCAGGTGAATAAATACATGCAGGAAGTCGAGGAGAAATCAGCACTAACTATCCAGAGATTCTGGCGAGGGTATAGAGCAAGAAGACGTTTTCATCAGCAGAAACAATCTCTTAAGGAGTATAAGGCAGCTGTCATCATTCAGAGAGCAGTAAGTATTTCTACTTTGTTCTAACAGTAGATAGGACTGAGTGGATTACTGTGAAGCCTTATAAAACTGTTTATTACTGTCAATGTAGCCATAATTTATTAAAAAATTACTTGGGGGTGATAGTCTAGAGCCGCAAGTTGCTTTAAAGGGTTAAACCTTGTATAGGCTACAAAGCCTAATTCAGTCTTGTAACTAAAATATAAAAGCTGCTTCTTTGAAACTCAGAATTGGAATGTCACCATACTACAGATGAGTCAGTAACTTATTATGAGTGTTGTTACTTACTATTTAGTGTTCATGCTGACCTTGTATGTTGTCTTCTCAACATCATAGCCGCAATCAGGCTTTAGCAGATACAGCACTGAAACACTTTCACTGATTTTTTACAAACAAAGTGGAAAGACAAACTTCCTCTCTGTGATTGTCATATTTTCATGTATTCCTTACAAAGGCTTGTAAATTCTTGGAGAAACGAAGAAGGAGGAGACCTCTCTCTCCTTGGAAAGAACCCAAGGGACTGTCTGATGAGCAGAGACTGGCTTTGCAGCAGAAGGTGGATGACTACATCAAATTGCATCCGGTCTGTTTCTTAGTCATTTCATAATTTGCATTAATGATGCAACATAAAATACTGTAGGGATGAAATATATTCAGCTTCATAAATTATGATCAAGATAATCCATTTGAGGTATGTATTTATTAACCCTGCTTGTTTGACAGCAAGGCACTAGGATATTGGGGATTTCAACCATTAATCTAATATAAAGTGTCAAAGCAAACTGTAATTGGAAAATTTAGATACATGATGATGGATAATTTTTAAGAGAGTTGCAGAGGAAGCAAAATTATGAAGGTGACAATTACGAACAGCATTTGCATTCCTTGTTTAGGCATTATTCTGCCCCCAGAAGTTTTAAAATAACCAGCTCCTAATGGTAACAAACTTATTTTCCTCCAGGCTTCCCAAATGTCAGAAGAAAGGAGTAAAGAACTGCATATGCAGGCTCAGTCAAAGCTGGCACAGTTCCTGTTGAGGAGCAGGCTGGATCAGAGAGCAGCGCAGCGGAGAGAGGCTTTACTGGCTCAGGTCAACACCGATGTGGAGCTGCTAATGAGTATGTGACTGCTCTGCTCATGGTTTTGATTACCATTTGGATTAAACCAATTAAGAGGGAAAATTAGAGTGAGCAGTGGTAAAGCCTCATTTCAAAACTGAAATATCTTTCTTCCTTTGCCATATGCCTTGAGATCCAGGCTTTGTTAGAGATTATCCAAGTGCTGCTGTAGGTTAAGGATAAACACCTGTTTTTCAAGGAGCATTTTATTTTTCTGCTGAAAGTCTCTCTCTGATATGTTCACAAGAAAAGCAATGGCGTTGTAACAGGCATTAGAATTTCTTAAAAGGGGGTCTCACACAACCTATTCACCCACATTTGTTTTGCTTTTGTTTGTTTTCTTGTGTTGCAAGTAAGCTGCTGGTTAAAAAACTCTCACCCCTTCCAGATAAAGAGGGAAATCTTTGAGCTGTTTTCATTTACTCTAGCCTGGCTTTAAGTGAATTCACTACTGTGATATCCTAATTCCAGACAAGTGGCTGTATAAAAGAGCAAGAGTAGCAAACTGCAGCCACCAGAGAGCACCCAAGCCAGGCAGAATTCAGCAAGTTACTGAATTCCATTATTTAGTCTGTCACGTGCTGTGTCACTGCAGCTCATCACTCCCTGAGCAGGCAAATCAGCAACACACTCTTACACTCTGCTGGGTCCCCCAAGCAGGGAAACCACAGTGCTGCTGCACCAGAGCAGTGGGAACACCATGCTGATGTCTCCCTGCACCAGGAGCACTGATCCACAGTAGTGACCAGGAGATCCTCTGAGGTTATACTTCCGCAAGAAGTCATTTCGGTGGATGCCACCACTACACTTGAAAGAAGTAGTCCATCTTTCCCCTTTCTTCTTTCTACTCCATTATCTATTTTATTTTTTTTAGATTAGCTTTTATTTGGATTGCCTCTCCAACCAGATTTGATCTATCATGTAGTCATAAAATTGCAATGCCAGCATAGGGGAAAAGAGTGACCTAGGACAGTGGGAAGTGGGAGGGTTGTGTTCCTTTTTTTTTTTTTTATATTCATAAAACCACAAACAAAATACAGAAGACTCTTTTCCTTATTCTTGCAGATGCTCCAGGTTTAGCAGAGACCACAGAAAAGGATCTTGGTGCCTTTATGAGTCGATCAATCCCTGTAGCTACCAAGGCAAGACAAACCCACAACACAATGCTAAAATACACTCGTTGGCCATGGTGGAAGAAGCTTGGAGATGAGTTTATGGAGGATGATGTAATTCCTGACGATGCCATAAACACAGAACTGGAAACTCTCTTTATTGGAGGAAGGAAACCCTTTTAGGTAACAAGCAGAAGAATTGAATATTCAACCAAACTGGTATCTAGCACTGTGCATTCACTTGTGTATGTTTTTAAGGAAGGAAAACATTTGAAAAAGACAAAGGCCTTAATTTAGTGCATTTTACTTAGTAAGAATCCCTTCCTGTACATCAACAGTTGGATCCTATTGATTGTGCTGTTGCAAATAGGATTTAAATACTGTAATTGTAAATGAAGGTATTTTGTAATTTGTATCACTTTAAAAATAAGTTCCTAACCTTTGGCTTTTCTTCACACTTATTATTCACACTGGGATGCATAAAGAATCTGGCCATTGTAAAATATTGGGATTTTATAGCAAAACATTTTATCAGGTGATGTGCTTTGAAATAAAGATGTGTCCAGAACAAACCAACATACCAATAGGAAATCATGCAAACGTGAGGAAGGCTGGGTGCTTTCTCTGTATTTCTCCCAGACTACCTGTCCTTGCTTCCACCCTCTGTAGGTTTCCTTTTGTCTGAGTTTGTCCAGGAGATCTTTGCTTATCCATAAAGGCATCCTGGTGTTTTTGCCTGACTTCCATTTTGTTAGGATTCATTGCTCCTGAGCTTGCAGAAGGTGATTCTTGAATATTAACCAGCTTTCTTGGACCCTCCAGGGCTTTATCCCAGGGTACTCCACCAAGCAGGTCCCTGAAGAAGCTAGTCTGCTCTCCTGAAGTCCAGGGTAGTGAGCTTGCTGTGCACCCTCCTTGCCACCCTTGAACTCCACCATTCCATGGTTACTGCAGCCAAGGCTGCCCTTGGGCTTTGCATTCCCAACCAGCCCCTCCTGGAGGATGAGGACAAGGTCCAGCATTGCACCTCTCCTTGTTGGTTCCTCTGTGTCTTGGAGAAGGAAGTAATCAGCAGTGCATTCTGGGAACCTCCTGGGTTGCCTGCCCCCTCTGTGTTGACCCTCTAACAGGTATTGGGGTGGTTGAAGTCCTGCATGAGGACCAGGACTTTTGCATGTGAGGCTGTTCCCATCTGTCTGTAGAGGATGTTATCAGCTCAATCTTCTTGTTTTGGCAGTCTGAAGCAAACCCCTACTATAATGTCACCAGTCCCTGCCCTCCCTTTAATCCTGACTCATAAACTCTCAGCTGATGTGACCATCTGGACCATCAGCTCTGTCTTCTTAAACCATGCAGAAGTTGCTTCATCCAGAAAGATCTTCAGCACAGAGTCTCTGCAGTCACTGTGACCTGGAGCACCTACAGCCAAGAGCTGAAGGGTGCTGCCTACTGATGTGTCTGGAATAGGAATTTGAGACTGTGCTAATGCCATAGCTACCTATGCTATTTTACAGGTGAAAGGCCAGAGTCTTCAAAGTTAGATCTTGCCTCACTGCAAAGAAGGAAAAAGTGTAATGATTTCTGCTGGTTATATGTCGGCAGCAGTATTGGTTCAGCATGTTTGTTTTCTATTCTCTCTGGAAGGTTTTGTGTTTTAATTTTAGTGGAGCCGAATGGAAAACAAATAAATAGAAACAGTGGGCGGAAGACCAAGCCCATTCAGATGCAGCTGATACATGGAAATTAATAACTGGATGGCTGCCAGGAGGAAGAGCTGTGCTCTATGTTAACTTTTTTTCACAGAGCTGTGATTTGGAATGCACTGAATTGGCTCACAATTCCTTTCTTGGACAGTTAACTGATGGAACAATCCATTAAGTATTTGCTAGGGCAATTGCAGGGGTCTGTTAAGTTACATATTCTTCTGCACAGCTCTGCTGTGTTAGGTTTGAGCCATGCCCATAACAAGACAGGTGCCCTACAACTACAAGAGCAGAGGTTCTGGGGGCAGTCACCAAGTGCTCCAGGGAATGGAAGCTATCCCTCAGCCAAGCTCTGGCACTAGACACGGCCCAGCGGCTCTGGATGAACTGCAGCAAGCCAGCTTTTCCCTTCTAACTACCTGAGTCCTCTGTGCACATCATCATCCCCTTGGCTGTGCAGCCTCTGGCCCAAACTATTTTGATGCAGAAACCTCTGCTCTTATGTTTATTCCTAATAACCCTTATTCTAACAGCTCCTTAGTGCAGGGAGAAGGTCACAAAAGGGCTTTGCTGAATGCATCTTGCATGAAGAGCCTGGCCCCTGTGGCCAGTGTTAAATACCAAGTGAATTAGAGAGCCATCTTCCCAAAACCCCACTTATTGTAATGGCCTCTGCCACTTGCTGCCAGTGGAGTGGATAATGAACTCCCTCTTTGGAATATGCAATTTGCTACATCATGGGGGTTTTCAAGTGAACAGAGAACCTAGTAGAAGATGCTGTTTTGCTGGAGGAATTCAAGTTGCTGGTCCAGTAGCACAAATTCCTCTGCCCTGTCACAGCCCTGATAAAAATGCCTTGTTTTACTTTCTGCTTGTCGCCAGGAGATTGCAGTCACATCCATTTTACAGACCAGGGAAACTGAGGCAAGAGAGCCATGAGGGAACATGCCTATGGCTATCTATAGCTGTATACCTTGTCACTTCTTCCTGTTTCTGTCCCATGCAGAGCAGGCCAGAAAGGGGCCACATGCTGCGGTGGAGCTGGGAGATGTTCTTGGATGCCAATTGCTGTGGCCAGTTCAGAGCCTGGGCCCAGTAAAAGAGATTCCCAACCTCCACTGATGCCCCACTTGGCTCACAGTGGGAGGGATTTGGTATAATTTGACTCACTTGACTCATTCTCTTTTCAAGTCTTCCTGCACCACGTGCAGGTCATGTTGCTGGCATTTTATTTCACTGCAGCTCCTTCTGGAATAAAACACTCCTACCTTAATAATGGGAACAGATGTAGACAGCTGAACAGAAGTCATCTCCAGATTGCTACCAAGTGAACAGTCCTGTCTGGGTTATACAATTACCCAAAAAAAGACTGTAGGAGAGCTGCACTGGTCCAGTCCTACTCCTGCTTTCCAGTTTGTCACAGACCACAGGCATGCCTAGAAAGCCTGGAGCTGTTATTTGGGCATAAATCTATGGCATGGTTGGTCCAGCCAGACAGGAGAAAGGGGCAGAGTTTGGTCATATCCAGCAGGTCTGGACTGTGCCCCTTTGGGTAGCAAGCAGGTTTGACTTGGCAGGCTGAAGACAGACCCTGCTCACCCAGAGGAATTCTGGGGGTGCTCTCCACACTGGTGGGGTGACATTCCTGGAGGGTACCTGTGACAAGGTGAGGGGCAGAGGTGGAGCCCAAGCTATGAAGGCAGTGGTGCTCAGGTCATTAAATATTGATGCTGTCTAAGCTGGCCTGTGGGGGCGATTGAGCTGAATTGCAGGTTTCTGTTGCTGTGATAAATTGGAGCAATTTGTCATGTGGTTTTGTTTCTCCCCTCCCTTAAGTAGAGCTATACAGGAGCGTTATTGCTATGGCTTCAGCTGCAGCAAACAATCTGGAAAACAAAATCCTCTGGTGGATATGGATAAAATAGAAGCAATGGCCACTGTTCTTCTGCCAAAGGCACCACCAAAGTCATAGAGCTGGAAGAAGGCGGCAAAAGAACAAAACAACAAACAAAACATTACTCAGCCCTTTTAGAGACAGAGACAAAGTAGTGTCCTCTGCTGGCTCCTGCAATTGAGGAAAATTCCTGTTTATGCAGACAGATATTTTTTTTAGCTTTAGCTGTAACTGGACTCTGCAAACAACAGGATGTTCATCTCCAGTAGAGACAGAGACATACACTCGAGACTGTGCTGCTAAATCCAAGGGCGTCTCCTGGCCTTTCAGACTGGCTGTAACAAGAGCTCTGAGCTGAGGAGAGATAACCCTGATGCTATTTCACCCCTCGCCTCTGAGTCTTCAACTGCCCATTTCCATGGGAGCAGAATCTGGTACAAACATCTGCTTTCCACTGCAGAGTGTCACATATATCAAGTACAAGGAATGACAAAAGCTTTCTCCAAGTAGAGGAATCGGGTCTATTTATAAATTAGCATGCATCAGGAAAGGACGGAGCTCGTTGCAGGAGGAGCTGCAAAGACCATCACAATAGGTCTTCAAGTTCTCTTTATCATCCTTTACAGCACAATAACACCAGGTCATCCCCCAAGAGTCCTTGTGTCCAGTGAGAAACCCTTTAAGAACAAGATTGTTTACTTAAGTGAGCACTATATGGGCCCAGATGGACCAAGGGGAGCTAAAAGACAGTTGCCTCCTGTTCCCTCTACCCTGCTCTCTCTGAAGGCAGGGCTGGGTTTACCCCAGGTGTCTTCTTGGGACGGAATGGCAAAGTCTTCCAGAGGAAGATCAAGGACAGGATACCACAGCTCTGGCAGTTTTTCCCAGTTGTGCCAGAGAACATCTCTCTAACCTTGAGCATATTCTGTCTCTGTCTTTTCCTCTGACACACGAGGCTTACTGAAGAGGTTTCATATGTTTTATTTGTAATTTAAGAACCTTCAGTGGAGGATGCCGTGAGCCTAGTGCCACTGAAATCCCTTTCTACTAAGGTTAAACAGGAGTTTGACAGACTCGAGAAAGAAAAAAAATTTGTATAATCAGGTGTTGAACACACAGAAAGAGTTCAGAGTTGCTATGCTATTTATTTCTCTCCGCAATCAACTTTTCTCTGCAGAATTTAGTTCTTCTCTAAATAATGTCCTCAAACAGAAACAATGCCTTTACTTAGGCTGGATCACTTAACAAAACTCATGAATGTGAGCAATTCTGGTCAGGGACTCTCCTTTAAACATGTCTCACCAGTCCAGAATATGCATGTTCATAACGAGATGAACACACGCTCACACGTGTAAATCCGGTAACAAGACCCAGCTCAATCTAGCATTATGTGATAGAGCCAATGAACTGCAGCACTTAATCCTAGTAACAATCAACGTAACTATTAATTTGCCAAGTCCTTACTGACTGAAAGGGAAGAGGTTCAAGCTGTCATGGTTATCCCTAAAATGAATGGTCAATTAAAATAGTTGTAAATGCAGGATACAATCCGTCCCTATGCCCAGGAACGGGGATAAACGGAGCCGTTACCACCGCCTTGGCTTTATTCTCACAGCAGCTCCCCTCTTTCCAGAGAGACTGCCCGTCACGTGTAAGAGCCTGTGGAGGCTGATGCAGGAAGATAGTCGGGAGAGTCACCAGAGCCGTGCTTGCTGTAGGACAAAAGAACGTGCGATCTGTGACCGGAGATAGGGACTCCCGAGGTGGCCAGTCTAAAGAAACCCTACCGGATATGGAAAATGAGGCATCCCAAGCACCGTAAGAGGAAGCCGAGGGCTAATCTAAATCCCGCTCGGAACTGCCCGGCACTCTGGGGAAGGAGGGGCGCAGGGCTGGGGAGAAGGGTGGGCGCCGAGAGACGAGCGCCCTAAAGCCGAGGCTGCGGGGCCTCCTTCTTCGGGCCCCGCGGGGACCCCCTGCCCTGTCTCCTCAGCACCGCCCGCTCCCGGCCCGCCGGGACCCCCTGCCCTGTCTCCTCAGCACCGCCCGCTCCCGGCCCGCGGGGACCCCCTGCCCTGTCTCCTCAGCACCGCCCGCTCCCGGCCCGCGGGGACCCCCTGCCCTGTCTCCTCAGCACCGCCCGCTCCCGGCCC
>VZTT01011125.1:19573-39896 GCA_013400855.1 Buphagus erythrorhynchus | reverse complement strand
CCTCTCCCGGCCGGCGGGGTCCCCCTGCCCTGCTCCTCAGCCCCGCCCGCCCCCGGGCCCCGCGGGGCCGCCCCGCTCTCCCCTCAGCCCGCTCGGGGCGGGGCCCACCGAGGACCCCCGCTCTGTCCCCTCAGCACCGCCCGCTCTGTCGCCTCAGCCCGCTCGGGGCGGGGCCCTGAGGCCGGTACCTTGCCCGAGCCGCGCCCGCCGTTGCCGTGGCGACGGGCTTGCACAACAAAGGCGGCGGGCGACGCGTCCCGGGCGAGCTCCGCAGGTAGGCAGGTACGGGCGGCGGGCGGACGGGTCCCTCTCGGCAGCCAGTCCCGCAGGACGTGTCCCCACCGCCCTGCTGTGAGGGGAGAGCGACCGGGGAGCGAGCTCCTTCTTCATCCTCAGCCTCAGCCCTGGCCCCGCCGCACCTTGCGAACGCGGGGCTTCAACAAAGGCAAATGGCTGCGCTGTGGGGAGGGTTGCGGAACCGCTCGTGGAGCGCTTTATGATTTATCTGTGCGCTGGGTCTCATTCCCCGGGTCCAGCGGGGCCCCTCGGGTCCTACCGGCGGCTCGGCGCCCAGCGCGGAGACCAGGAGCGGGGGATACACGCGCTTCCCGAGCCCTTCCACAGCTGCCCCGGCTGACACCTGCTCGCTCCCGCGCTCCCGCATGTGCCCGCACCCCGCACTCGCTCGCTCCTCGCCAGCAGCGGGCCCGTGCCATGGCCCGGGCGAGCCCGGCCGCTGCTCTCGGCTCCTAAAACTGCACCCGCAGGGACAGAGAGCTTTGCAGTCGGCGGGATAGAGCCTTGGAGATGCCTGGGGGCTTTTTGTCCTGTGCAAGGTGGGATATCATGTCCTGGTACGGTACTAGGCTGAAGTTCAATCGTTGGGAGGGAAGGGGGTGGCTGGGCAGCACCTGGCTCTTTAAATCTGCGAGGTCCCAGTGAGTCATTTCTTAATTAATTTCCATATGATCTCAACTCCAAGACGCATTCTCCCAAATTCATAATAGGTTTTGATACCTGAGGTGTTAGCGAGGGCATCTGTTTGAATCCATAGAGGCGGAAGTTTTACTGCATTATTGAAAACAGAATTGCCTGGAGGAAAATGTCTAAAATCGGCTCCTACCATTTACATTGATGCTGCAGCAAAGCAGCACTGGGTGCATCTATACTTTAGCCTTTCCTCATTTCCTAGTCATTGTTGCACTGAAAAGCATTATAAACAACTCTGCTTGTTTGTTGGTATTATTGTAAGGCCTGAGGGCTTGGTAATGATTTCTTTCACTCGTGGTTCTCAAAATGCTTCACAGATATCAATTAAGACTGGGAGCACTGCTGCAAATCTGGGGAGGTTTTATTGATCCCATTTTACAGAGAAAGGAGCAGATAAGAGACCTAGAAAGATTTAAGTCAAATTCAGAACCTAAGAACAGATTCCAAATCCCCTATTTAAGGTGCTGTTCCCCACCTTACCTGAAAAAATTTTCTCCTAATTTCACTGGCTGCTCCATGAGATGTTTTGGGCACTGTCAGCCACATATGCTCTGGGATTTTGAGATACTGCTCTTGCATATTGCCAAAAGTGATGTGCCTTTAGTGCCATACTTTGAGAATAATGGTTTCTGAATAAAAAAAGAGTCTCTCTTATTTGGTTTGTACCGAGGTAGAACCCAAGAGCTCTATCGGGAACAAGGATGCGTTAGGCAAGGCATTGTGCATCCAGACAGCACAGAGCTGATGAGCTAGATACAGAAAACCTGGGTGTCTGCTGTGGTTTCTTTGGTAGCCTCCCTCAAAAGTGGCATGGTCTCTCCTCACTAAGGCTCTTTGAAGGGTATATTTCCAAAAGCAAAATAAGTAATTCCTATTGTGACTGCAACTGCGAAGACTCCTGGTCCTAGCCTGGTTTTTGAGTCTGTCCACTTGCTTTCATGGGCCAGACAGGAGATGGACTGTGTTTGAAATCTGGTTCACATCCTTAGACATTGCTTATTGATCTCCTTTAAGGCCTTTAACCAGAGAACCCCAGCTGCAGTCTCAGATTTAAGGCTTGCCTCTGTCTGTAGAGCACTGTACAAGATAACAACGGTAGCCCCAAAGCATTTATAAAGTTTTAAGCTCCTTAAACTTCATCTGTGTAAGAAAAGCCTACTGCAGACTACATGATGATGCACAGCTCCTGGTAGTCACAGAGGAAAGGGAAAGGCATGCTTTTATGGATTTTCTGAGTTTATTATCCATTGCATGCTTGCTCAGTCTGATTTAGTCTAACAAGATAGTCTGGAAATCCTGGTTTCTTAATATTTAAGTTTGTAGGAGATCAAGTTGCACTTCAAATACAGCTCCACCAACCAAACAATTACCCCCCAACCTCAAACACCTCAGTGGTGCAGGTGCAAGAAGCTTTGCTGATTGATGGCAGGCAAGATATAGCATCATAGTTGGTTTCCTTTCCAGTGTTTCAGAGGACAGTTCTTTTGGAGAAGAGACAGCAAGCATAGCTCCAGGGTCTCCATGGCTGGGCATCAGCCAATTACTGTCATATCAGATTAGCTCTGTGGCACATCAGCACACATTTATGTTAATACAGATGCAACATGACTGTTCCATAGTATTGATGGAATTATTGTGTTTACAGCCCTATAACATGACTAATTGAAAGGGAGGTTTTGATTACAAAACCATGGACTTTGAAGGTGATTTCTTCTGCAACTTTTCACTGGGCCAGTTTGGAACTAAGAAATTAACTACTAGAGGACATAACCCAGTTTTTGTTTTCCATTGGTGCAGTTACCCTTTTGGCAAGCTCTTGGGGAAAAAAAATCCTCTATCACAAAAGAAACAGGAAGATCTTAATGGGTTTTTTCCACCTTGCCAGGATCCTGTTGCAATATAGCCTGTGCTGCTGTAGCAGCTTCTTGGCCTATGACAAAAGATCGAACCTGTGCCTGTGCTCTGCAGAAGTGTAGCCCTTGGAACTAGCCTAGAGATTTCCTCAGCTGCCACTGCAGTGAGCACATTCTCCTTGTCCAGAGCAGCTTGGCAGCAGCAGTTGTGAGCGTTACTGAGACGAGGAGGCGTCACATGCAGCACTCCATAGCCAGGATTGTAAAGCTGTCCACATCTTGATGAGTTTCCTTCTCCCACATCACCTGCCAACATTGAAAGGATGCACCTATTTGTCTCTGGGAATAAACTGGGCACTTCTGGCCAGCAAGTTTTGCAGTCTTTGCTTCATAATTAGCCCTGTCTCAGCTTCCATCTGTTTTTCAGCTTGCAGCAGCCCTCACAGCTGGTTCCTGGCAGCCATTATCACCTCCAGCACAGGAACAGCTTTAGCTCTGAGTCTTGGGAGGATGGACAGGTCTGGCAGGATCAGTGAGATAAGGAAAAATAACAGAGAGGTAGAAAACAGGTACATGGGCACAGAGAGGGAAGGTGGACTGAGAATGTTTGTGACAGTGAGGGCAAAATGAAGTGACAGGTGGAAAGCACCACAAATCCTGAGTCTTTGTGGGAGTCACAGACAAGGTGGGATGTGGAGGGAGTCAGGGAGCTCTGTGACTTGTAGGAACAGGGCGAGAGATCTCTGCTGCCAGGGATGGATTGCATTACAGCTGCCAGCTCACTGCCCAGGCTTCAGAGCTGTTCTGCCAGCCTGAGTCACTGCACAGGGCTGTGCAGCATTTGTTTTCTTCCAGACATCCCCCTGTAAGTTACAGCAACAAAGGGTGAATATCTCTGGGAGCTGTGCGGGACTGTGGGGGTCAGTAACCTTGCCCACAGTGCTGTCCCTCCTGGGGAAGGGCCGGGGAAAACCAGTGGCACCACAGCAGGCACCAGCGTCAGTTACATGAGAAGGAGCGATTTGCTGCTCAAGGACAGAAAGGACAGTGGAAAGTCTGTGATTTCAGGAATTAGTTATGGAAAGCTGGGATCCTCTGGCTGAGGTAATAATAATAGCTAGAGAATTAGGCAATTCCCATATTCATGAGATGACAGACTGCAGTCCCTTTGCCAAGGCTGTATTAAATACACCAAGGGGCAGAGGAGTTTTCTGGCTTTGCTAACAGCTGCTTCAAGGTGAAGCACAAGGGGAAAAAAAAAATCTCCACTGTCTGCTGATATTCACTTTGCCATGTAACATCTCAGGGCCTGAACTCAGAGTGCTTTTCAGACCTTTTGGAACCTGTGTTTGAACAGTATCTTCACATTCTAGAAATAACTTGTTTGGGGACTCAATGGTACCTGTCCTAAGGATTTCTCTCCAGAAAGGGACTAAAGGTTCTAAAGCTTTTGCAAGAAACTCTGTCCTAGATGGGAAGTCAAGGAGCAGCAGTAAATTTTTTCTTATAAAGCAAAAGCATGGCCTTGTGTTTTTAGCTAGAGAGAGTGTCTACGCCCTTGCCTTGTCTGCTGTTGAAATGCTTAAAGATACGTGTAAGCAGAAATCCATTTTTCCTTTGGGATGTGAAGCTTCAGCAGATGGTAGTGGGAGTTTGCAGGCTCGATTCTTTGTCAGTGCTTGCAGAAGCAGCCTGACACTGAACTAGCTGTGGATGCAATGCTAGAGCTGCTCCAGTCAGACACTGTGCAGCCCATCTTGTGGCTTCCCTGGCGTCTGCGAGCAATGCTGGCAGTCTTCTGTCAGAAGTAATTTGTTTACCACACAGCAATCCCACTGTTTCTGTAGGCATGTTTAGGAAGCCAGTTAGCAACTGAAAGATGACAGTGGCTTTGACCACAATCAAGTGATTCACAAGACTCAGAGTACACACAGCTGAACTTTTCATGCAAGGTTCTTCCCCAAGGAAGAAGGGAATTAAAAACCCTCAGACACTGAGCAGAGACAGCTCCATTCAGACCTAGCACAGAAGTGATACACATTAGTTTCTAGTGTCACAGCCTGTTGGAGCTGTTGTGTCAGATTTATTTGCTGGCCTCCTAGCTTGTTGAAAGGACAACTTGCCTACCATTCCCTCTATTCAAGTCCTTGCGTATCTTAATGATCTTTACATCTCAAGCATCTTTCTCAATAAACACACCTTGCAGACAGGTCTAGAGACACAGCAGTGGGTCAGAGTTTGGCTGTTGCTGAATTAGCACTAGCCATGGCTAGTACTGGATTGAAGCTGAGCCCCCTTGACCAAAAGGATATCAGCGTCTGGAGGCATCAGTCATCTCTGTGCTGAAATACTGCTGTCATTCGTGGTGGTGGGCTGATCCTTCAGCCTACTTCTACGAGTAGACAGGAGCAACTCCTTCCAAGAGGAGGTCTGTCTTGAAAGACCCTTTCCAAGAAAGTGCCTTGTAAGAACCGGGGAGGTAACTGCTTCTCATAAAGGATCGATAGATTTTCACTGCTAATCTGTGCTGTGGTAGTTTAACCTGAAAAAAACCCCTCAGGTCTGAACTGAGACCTCTCAGTTACAAGCAAGATGAGAACACTCCCTCAGGAGTCCTGGTTTGTGGTACTTAACTGTTTTGCACTAATGTGCTCCATTTTTTACCACAGCTGTTGCAACAGCTCTGTTCTCTGTGGACAGTCAGGGCTCAAGTTTCCACAACACAAGATAACCTGTCAGTAAGCCCCAGTGTGGCACTTCTCCTATTTAAGGACTAGATACAGCTTTGGAAATTGGCACTTTATGATTGCAGAAGCCATACATGCAGTGGGGAGACTTCGCAACACAGTACTTCAGCTTCCCTAAAAGCTCAGTATCATTGAAAACAAGCATCAGCCAAAGTCACAGGAGAAAAAAAGAAAATCTGTTTTTGAAAGAGAAATGGGTAGGCCATGGACTCCTTTGTACTGATAAGCAGCCTCTGAGCTGATCAGCTTTTTAAGATTAAGGTGCATAGCTTGCTTGTTTGGTCTGCCACTGGGGTTTTGGAACACCTTCCAACACGTACAGGAAGAGTCGATGTCTCATTCCTGGCTCTGAGAACCAGCTCTGCTAACTCAACAGCCAGTCCTATCTCTCAGTGAGGATCTGCCCTTTATTCTGGGTTCTATTCTTACCTGGGTACCACAGAGCCATGTTCCCAAGGGAATCAGCCACTGCTTGTCTACACAAGGCTGTGATATTTCTGGTCACATGCAGACAGTGGAGCAATAACTCTGCAACACTTTTTATTCTGGCTCTCAGCACACTCCTCAGGCTTTTCCTCATTAGAGCAGTAGCATGAAGTAAATCCATAAAACAGAGCTAACCCGGCCAGAAGCAGCTGCAGACACTAGCAACCACATCAGCAATCCTGTTCATGCTTACAACAGTGCAGCGCGCATTACTGTATACCTTAGATTTTTTTTGTATAGGATGACTTTTGACCTCCATAGGAAGAAGATCCCTACTCCCTCTGGGCTATCCAGAGGGATGAGAGTCAGAAACTTTATTTCATCCTTGCCTAAAAGCCATTCTCCTACCTGTATCTCACCTCCTATGAAGACCACTGGAGCACAGTCCCTTTGGAGTGAAGTAATATTCAGATCAATACTCCAGTTATACCTCAAGCTAACACTATCTTAAAGAGCAATCCCTCTGAATAATATATAAATGTCATACAAATAGACTCAAAGTTGTTGTAATAGGAAAGGCAGATGAGAGTTATATATCTGGGGAGAAGGTCTACTATTTTCAGATGGAAATTAGAAAAATGAAGGAGGTTGACTGCTAGATAGGTACTTATTAAGGGGCAGATTTCCATTTGCTTTCCTTGCTGGATTGTTTTGAAAGATGCAAGCACCTGTTTTTGGTGAAATGTTGAAGCACATTCTGTGACTGTGACTTTTAAAGTGCTGAAGACTTTTAAGAATGAGGCTTTCATGCTGTTCATTGGCGAATTTGAACATGGTTACAGATGTGGATATGTGTTAATAAAGTGGTTGAACCTTTGAAAGGCATACTGAGGTAAGGCCATGTCAAGTGAGACCTCCACTTTTCCAGACAGAGTGAACAAGATCATGGTATATCTGGAAATACAACTCTTAGCCCATGGTTCTGATACCTTGAGAGGCTACCTAGAACAGAAGCTAGACAGTGTTAAAGCAATAAAGTCGGGATTTATTAAAAGGCCTTCAAAGGATACGCCTTGGGCTGTACAAGAGCCCGGCCATGGTTCCACCCAAGATGGACTCCAGGTCATGAGTTTTCACCCTTTTATAAATATTGGTCCATTTACATATTGGGGTTAATTGTCCAATTACAGCTTCAGGTTATGAAGTCCCATCTTCCCAGGTTGTTCTCCTCAATTCACCATTGTTTACACTTCTTGGGCCTGAAGCTGCAACAGTGTCCTTGGTTCTAAGGCTTGAAAAAGATTATTTTGTCTAACTAAACTGTGAAGAGAACTTGCTAACACTTTATATGAAGTTCAGAGTTATATACTAATGCAGTACAGAATCTGGAAAATATGAAAGCTAAAACTTAAGGCATCAGTTCCACCTGCAGGACCATAGTACACTAATTTTTAAAACAGCATTAACAATCCACTTTGGATTATCTCTGTAGATTACCATAATTATTGTATGGTAAACATGTCCATGTGGAAGAGCCCTCAGCAGCACTGTACGTGTGTAGACTGGTGTTTGCCACACATGGTATTTAGTACTGCATCATCCTGCTGACATTGGCATAGCTTCCATAGGTGGTAGCCATGCACAGGGTGGGGTGACAGGAGATAAGAGGTTCGTAAAAGTTGGACAAGCATGCTGAGATTAAATCTTTTATTACACACCATCTATAAGACTTCTCCAGATTGATTTGTTCCATCCAATGCCTCTCTCTTTTAATGGCAGTTTTCAGCTCCTAAGCCCTGTGAACCAAACTTTGCATTTGCAGCCCCATGCCACTGGCTGACACCATCAGTTGCCTTTCTGGGTGCTGGTGTGGTGGCTGCACCGCTGCCTCACGCTGCAGTGCTGGGTAGTTGGACACAATGCTGTGTGCAGCCATGAGGAAGGAATGTGCTTCCTGTGCTTCACACATCTCCTTCCACTCAATGGGAGTCAGGTGCTCCACTGAGTCACCACAGGCAGTAGGGCCTCATACAGGGTCAAGGTATCAAAGTTTGGGGAGTGAATGTTGCTTCAAGTTGAATTCCTGCCTTATAGCACAGCTCCAGCTCATAATTAACACAGGACTGGAGCAGAGCTGTAATGGGAGTGCAAGTGGCTGTGACTTTGGGGCAGGTGATAGTCCTCCTTCAGCTTCTTTATCAGGGATGTGTGTGGGTCAAAGGATAAGGAGTTTATAGGAAAGCACAGAAAGATGGGTTGAGAGTCTTTTCAGGCAACAGGACAGCAGAAGGTGCTCTGTGGCAGGAAAAGACATTTCTTTAGCACCTAAGAGAGCGTGTAGCAGAGGTGTCTGTGCCTAGAAGAGAGGGAGGAGTCGAGTGCATACAAAGGCAGCAGGATAACACAGGGGAGCAGGGAGCAGGCAGGATGAGGTGGCAGCCAGAGCTGATGAATGGCAGTTGTGTATTGGCTTGGGAAGTCCTTGAGTGGGAGCCCCACATAAAAATGCCTAGAGCTTTTGAAAGTCAGCACATCAAGCACCAAAGCAGCAGGTGTGCAGCATGACTTCACATGAGGAAGACCTAGCAGCAGAATGCCTGGCTTCTAAAGAGGTTCTGCTCTTACCCCGTCCTATCCTCTCTTCCCAGTTTGCCATTCCTGTTGCTGTTGAAAATACATAGCATCTGGAAAAAACAATGCCCTTATGCAGTGCCTTTGGCTTCAGGAGAGTTCCTACAGCGTTGAATTCACCCCATAGATTTTAATTACTCTCCACTGTGATAGTAATGAGAGCCAGTGGAATTGTACTGATTTTATTTCCTTTTAATTTGTTATGATGCTCTGGATGCAGATTAACTTTCCCAGCTCGATACATATTATTGATTCATCCTGCCTTGTGTTGCAGTAAATGGCTTGAAGAGGGGTGGACTGATTTCACTGTAGCTTTTCCTGGTAGCTCTGTACCCCATGCAGTGTCCTCCTCATGCTGGCAGTAGACAAAATCAGGTATCCTTGCTTGTTTCCAAGCTGGTTGTTTACATCCATGTAAATGAGGGTAAACATTAGCCTATGGTACTGCTATTCCGTATGCAATAGCCCACGTCTCCCAGCTGCCTTTCTGTTTGATGTACTGGCTGTGAGTACAGATTAGTGGTCATTTGGTACACACAGGGATGGTCCTCACCGATGGGAACTGTCCTGCAAGGAGAGGAGAGCTGCAGTCAGAGGTGTCTTCCAGCAGTGCTCCTTCAAGCACACAGCTGTTCAGGAAGCCTTTGGCAGTGGCCAGCCTCCTGTACCCATGCCCATGTCCCTGCTGAGCATGGCTGATGGCCACAAGGTAGTTGTGGGGATGTGGAGCAGCAGGAAAACACTTATCCCCATAGCCTTCCTCCCAGTGAGGGAACCTGACAGCAAAGCTGCTTGCTACTGAGGGATCCTCCTCCACTTTATTTGGAAAAAGACCCAGCACTCCTTGATGCAGAGTATTTAATGTATTTTTTTTCTCTACTCTTACATCACTGAAGTTATGATGAAGATGAGAAACTGAGCCTGTGTTCTCTTAATACAAAACCCTAACAAAGATTGAGATTAGGAGGCTGAGAGAGTGTCTTTCTGCTTGTAACAGGGATAACTACAAGATGATCTGCAGTCTCATTAGCAGGAATTTGCTCCACAGGTTCAGTGACACCCCTGACTCAGTGGAGCCAGGCTGGGTGTGCCGATGCATTGGTGCAAGTGCATGTCCAGTCCCAGCCAGGAACCACCTGCTATCTCTGCACCACACAACCTGCTGCTCCCAGCTGCTGGTGGTTTTCTGGGCCTGGCTGCAGACCTGGTGCTCCACTTAATTGAGTCAGTTCATGGAGCAGTGCAGTGCTTGGAAGCAGAATGGGTGTCTTCTGTCCCCCATGGTGTTTCTATCCTACATCATCTTGGATAGGAGAGATTGAAAGAAGAAAGACAGAAGTTGGACTCAGCAGTCCTGCATCCCTCTGCACGCCAGCCCCTTGGCACAGACTGCGGCAGGAAGCCTGGTGTTCCAAGGCTCATTTTAGAAAGGTTTCTCATCCTCAGCCATGCTCAAAACACTACTTTGTGGTATTCTAACTCTGTGTGTCCTTGGAGCATGAGACCTCTGGCCCTCAGCAAGTCCAGAGGGACACTGACTGCATTGCATGAGTGTCACATCACCAGTCAGAGGCCATTGGGTGTCCAAATGCAGTCATTCCACTGCCAATGAGCAGCCCAACAGTGATTATTGTCTGGTTGCTGATGATGGTTATCAGTGCCTTGGAACCATTCCTTGCAGCAGAAACTGAACCTAGGCCAGAGCAGCTTTGCCTGAAATTAAAGTCTGAACAGTCCCCTCAGATGTGAAATGTTACTTGCTTCTCTTGCAAAATAATCCACCAGTTCTGTGGACAACTGTAATGCACAGGAACATGTGCGCTGACCCTGCAGCACTGGGCAAGATAAAACAGTGAAGAGGTCAATATCAGCTGGTTGTGTCACACAGCTAACTTCAGGACTTAGAAGCCTGTATCCAATTAAAGCAGCCAGGCAATTAACATTAAAACGGTTGAGTCTAGTCTTAACCTAGTGCATGTCAACATGGCTGTTGTAGCTGCGACGGAAGCCTCAGATTTATCTGAGTGGGTTTGCCCTTGCACCCTTTATCTCCATCCTGCAGAAGATGCATTTCCAAACTTTTCCATGTGTAATTTGTCCATAGAAGCATGATGGCAGCAATCTTCTGTTTTCCTTGATCTCCAAAGATATCCTACACACCTACCTGCCAACATCCTGCTTATGTGGGCCCCTGAACTGTGAGGGACTTCTCTCACCAGCTTCACAGAAGATACTGGGCAAAATATTTGGAAAATGCATTATAGAAGACCAGAAAATAGCATTAAGTGGAAAAACTGAGATGAATTGGGGCACAGTGAAAAGTCAGATACAAAGGATTAGATCCCAAACCTTATCATCCTAGGGAGTTTGGGACAGAATCCTGCAGACCCTCAGCCATGGACACCCATCATGCATTAGCCCAGCACTGTCACTGTGTCCTTGTACCTGGCAGCACTTCCCCAGGATACTTGGCATTCATTTAGGAGGAGCAAAAGCTTTGGGGCTTAGTGATTCACCACAGAAGGTGCTTATGCTGCCTTAGGCAGAGCACTCCAAATACACTTTTTTGGCTTAGTTCCACCATATCCTTAGAGAAAATTAAAAAGCATTTAATATTTCCTTTTCTTTTTGCTGTGTAGGCAGAGCCAGGTTTCACACTTCACTGGGCCATCAGTGGCACTGAGTGTGCCTTCGGCACACCACCACTGAGGACAGAACTGGGAGAAAGGCCCTTTTGCTCCCTCATTTGTACCCCAGAGAAACAAATGTGTCTCTTCAGGCAATTTACAACCTCTTTTGTGATCCCAGCCACTCCAATGTCCCCAAAATTCTAGCCAGCTCAATTTCATCTATTTTGTATCTCTTAGGTTAAAAAAAAACAAAACAACAAACAAACTTTAAGAAAAACATCTAAGTTTTCCTACTCTTGATATATACCATTTGCCTTCCTTTCTGCCTGGAATAAGAAGTAGGTTGCTTTGAGCCCTTCTCTAACTTTTTGCACTGTTTAGGCTGGGAAATGAACTCTATCTCAGCTAAAACCAGTGTATGTCCAAGCAGGCTTCAGCTTCCACCCTTCCCCAAAAGGGTTTGATTGAAATGGACTTCTAATATCTTCCTGAAAAAATGGGATTGTATTGGAACTGATAAAACTCTTGCTTCCCTACTTCTTTTGCACAAAATCACTTGAGAGGAAAGGGCATTTCCTCCAGGATTTGTGATTTTGTGGTTTTTGTTGTTGGTTTGGGTTTTTCTAATAATAAAATCCTTTACTCTCACCTCCCAGTGGGAATTCCCTGAAGTACTCTCACCTGAGTATACCTCAGGGATGATGCCTTGCTTAGAGAAAATGCTTTAAATACCAGCTGGTCTCCTGCAGGAACAAAGCAAAGGAAGCCACATGGCAACTGCTGTTGTCTGGCAGGTCAGAGGGGCACTGTGCCTCCTACACCAACTCCCAAAGCAATTGTGCATCATCACTAGTCAGCTGCCCTTTTCCACAAGAGAACAGATGACTGTTAAAAAAAAAAAAGTGAGAAAGAAGGAAAAGGAGAAGGAAACAATGACGAAAGATCAAAAGCAGCTGCAAAGACAGAACCGCACACAGAGTTAGCTGGTGGTGGGTAGAGACGTGTATGGGTCATGGACTGGTCTTCTGAAACCATAGTCCTGTCCTTGCCCACATAGCTGCATTTCCTTGCCACTTCAGAGGGGAAGGAACAGTGTCCCTCAGGGCACATGTCCCTGGGCCAAGCCAGTCGGTGCTCAGACAGTGGCCTAGAGCTCTTACACTTGAGCACAGGTCTCAGCATTAAGTTAATTTCAAGTAATTACTCTTCAGTTTTAAGAAACCTTACCTGATTTTCCTTGGTTCTCACAGACTGCCGGGAGAGTTCTTGAAGATGCTGGAAGGTAACTTTATTTTGGCCTCTTACAGGCAATAGAGCTGAAACACAGGAATTTGAGTGTCTTGTCTCGGGAGATCAGGGACCAGACATCAGTCTCATCTGTTACCAAGTTACAGTTTGTTCACAGCATCTCCCACTCTGCAGCTGTGAGAGTTTCAGTATTTGCTTCATTCACACACTTCAGGGTGAGAAGTCACAACTTCAGTCTGTGGCTTCTCCAGATGATCTTAACCTATGTCCACAAAAAGCTCAGGATAGTAAATCAATGTCATGTGACCTCCTGCAGAAAGGCAATTAACAGACAGCAGGAAGAGAAAATGCTGCCTCCATTTCAAGGCAAGGGCGATTTGGCTTTAATTTTTAAAACACTTTCACAAGTGATTGATGCAGCTGTATTTTTGGAGAGGAGAGGAAACAGTCTTCTGGTGCTATGTCAAATGTCTCATGATGCCAGTGGTACATCAGAGTACCTTTACCAGCATACTTCATAGCTAAAATTATCTGCTCTGGCTGAAGCAGGAATGGCATCTGGAAGGAAAATCTGGCTTGAGGAAATCAACAAGGCATCACAATCACTGTATTCATTGGGATCTTAAGTCAAAGGCTGTCTTGTGTCCAGCTGTCTTAGAGGTGCTGTACCATTAGCACCTCACAAATTCCTAGGTGCCTGGTGGGGGACAAAGGAAGGCAATGCCAACCAGAGCAGGAGCTGAGAATAGTACTGGCTGTGAGGCCAGTTTCCATCATCACCAGCTGGAAAAAGAGAAAGCAATGGACTTCAGGGAGGATCTGTAGCTGTGGATAGTGGAGACCCCATACCAGCAGCTGGGAAGTAGGAGTATGTTCATCACATTAATTGGTTTTTCCTCTTCATATATTAACTGCAATTTCTCTGACCTCTGCAGGAGGACATACAGGAAGAGGAGTATCAGCCATCTTATTACAGTGCCTTAGTTTGCTGATGCTTTACACATTTATCAAAGGTTTTACCACTGACATCAGTGGAGTTGAAAAAGAGCTCTTGGTTCATCAAGTAGGACCATATTAAGTTAGCAGAATTCTGTTCCAGTGCTTCTGATATGCTTCCCAAATCCAGCCCAGCCACTGCCCAGGCTGTAGGTAATTTGATTCTGCTGGTGCTAACAAAAGCCCTGAGCGGCAGCAGAGATTGCACCTCAAGATCCGTGTACTCAAATAATAGTGCCTACTTCTGAGTGTAGCAGGCTGATTTATTTTCAAGCATAATGATCAGAAAAGCAAGCCAACACCCTCAGACATCCCTAGCTTGTGGTGAGTATTGAAAACTAAACCTGATTCCAGTCAGAATTGTGAAAAATGGAGCCATTATATTCTGCAGAAGTTGATGGCTGAGGAAGAATGTTTCATGCCCTGGCAAATATCAGTGACATTAGCAGGCTGGCTTCCATTTGAGAGATGTGGGTGCTTTTCGCAGCTGGATGACCTCAGCACCAGGAGCCAGAGCCTCTCACTTCACATGGAGAAAGCCCTTCAATCTTATCTAGCCAATCTTTGACTTCATCTTATTTAAAGATTTTAGGCACTGTGCAGTGCTAAAGAGGATCTTGCTGAGCTCCTATTACCTCAACAGCAGCTGATATATAATGAATTATTCAAGACTAGCCAGTTCCTTCATCAATTTTAATAAATTAAGTTTTCTACCGTGTTCTCAGCAGTGCTGCCAGCTGGGATATGGTGAGGTAAGCCCATTATTTCTTGGGGCCTTTTTCATTTGGTCCAGGTTTACATACCTGAGGGCTTTGGTAATAACCAAGGGAATTAGCAGCAGACAGCGCTAACTTGGGGGAGATCTACAATGAGCAGAAGAGACAACAGAACTCCCCCAATCTCTCAGGAGATCACAAAGCTCTGTCTTTGCACAGGGAAGATGACTTTGCATCTACAGAAACAAATTCAGCTGCTACATGCTGACTCCCAGAGCAGAGTGTAGCCCTTCAAGCAGATGGCCTGGACACCACAGCAGCTGTGAGGCACTTCCCATCTTTCACACAGACTCACTCTCATGGAATTGTTCCTACATCTCTGATATTTCTCCAGAGCAGGCACACTGTGGTGTTTATGAACCAATCCTGTTTAGGAAGTGCTTGTGTGCATCAGCCACCAATGTAACACATGCACCCATTGCCCCACACAGCTATTAATGCATACACAGCTATTAATGTAAACACAAGCAGCATCTCACCTATACTGCAGACATTCCATCCAGGCTGCTGATAAACAACTTCATAGAGCAATAGTTCCCACAGCCAACACTGAGCTGAACTGGTGACTGTTGTAAAGTGTCTTTCCCTGAGCTTCTGCTCAAATTCAACAACAGAAAATGCTTCCTGACACTGAAGTGCTTGTAGCACTTTCTGTAAATCTCTTGAATAGACAGGAACACACTTCTCTCTGTTCATTATCAACCTCAAAATTGGTCATTCTGTTTTTTGCTTCTCTCCTGGCCACATAGGAACCAATTTCATAATGGAGTCAAAGGCAGAAAGGTGCTCTTCATCCCCTGTAGCATTTCTTTTTATTACATTGTGCTGCACTGCATAAAGAGGTGAAAAAGGAAGAAATGGGTCTTTCTCTTGTCCTCTGTAAACTGCAGGTCACCCAAGGTAGGGTACTTCTCCAGCCCAGGTCTTGTAGAGGATTTAGCACTTAGGGTCCTTATCCCTCCTGTACACAAGACATGCAGTTTTTACTGGAGAGAAGCAGAGCGTTCAGCCCAAACCCATTTCTACTGTGGCTGCATCCAGCTCTGACTCTTCCTGTATTCAGAGAACTTTGAATACAGTTCAAAGTATTCATTGTCATGAGGACACAATCACATAGCTGCACTTTACAGCACATGCAAGGAAGGCAGAAACCTCCATAGGTGCTTTTATAATCATATGTTTTAGGAGTGGGAAGATGAACTACCGAGGAGGAGAGAGGCCGGACATAAGCAATGATAAGAATGAATTGTTTACAGTCCTGATGGTAAATTCAGTGCATGGATTAGTCCATGAATATCTAACCTGCAGCATCCCTGTGGTGCATCTTCTCATGAATGTGCTGCTGGTAAGGCATCCAAGCACAGCAGTTTATCTACAGAGCTGGCACCAAAGCTCAGTTTGATTGATAGATGAAAGACAGACCTTGCTAAAGGAAGGTCATAGTTATGAGAGATTTATTGATTTGCTCTTTGGGGATGGACCATAAAAGAATGACACCTAATTGTGAGAAGTATGGGGCTGGCTCCTTACAGTTTATTTAATAGCAATAGCCATATATCTATGTTTCAAGAAGTAGGAGGGATGCTTGCAGATCCTGCAACCATTGCACCTGCTGGCTCTTCAAGTCTACCTCACACAAACATAGGGCTGTTTCCCATGCCTAAGCCATTCTCCCTAATCATCACACCCCCTACTTCATTTTTGGAGTTACACCATGCTGTTTTTGGGACCCAGAGTATTTCAACTCCTTTATACCATCATTAATCCTGAAGCTCTTTAACTCTCCCCCCAATCAGTTTTGTGCAATTCTTAGCTTGTCATTTTTATTTACTACTTTCTCAGTGTTTATACACATAACATGCTTGTTTTCACCTTCCCAATAAACAAGAATCCTTTTTTTTAAAAAAACAATATATTTACTTTCCTCAGCCAGAGGATTGTGGCTATTTGAACATTTAGGGGGAAAAAAGTTACCAATTATAATTTGTATTTTTCTACTCAAACTTCCCTTTGTTACCTGGCTCAGTTGTTTTCAGCTCTCTGAAGCTGACATTTTAGAGTTGTAATGAGGGGTAATTGGTTTGCACTGGGCTCTGTTTGCACACAGCAAATGTAACTGTGCAGTGATCATTGGTAACTAAGCAACCAGTTATGTTTTATTTCTGTGATCAATTCCTTGCTATCTGTCAAGATTAAGTCTAACACAGCATGTGTCCACAAGGGATACAACAATTTGTGGAGTTAAGAACCCATCATCTAAAAGACTAAGAGCAACAGCAGCACAAGGCCCCTGACTGACTTCTCTGACTGCAGTCTTTTAGAGACATGGAACCTTTTTCTTTCAGTGCCCAGGAGAGTTTAATGGTCTTAGAGTCTTGATGGTTGAGGTAGAAGTTCATTGGCTGCCACATTTTATTCCTGCAATTCAGGCAGTGACAGCCAACCTCTATT
The DNA here is from genome assembly GCA_013400855.1 of Buphagus erythrorhynchus. Lineage (NCBI taxonomy): Eukaryota > Metazoa > Chordata > Aves > Passeriformes > Sturnidae > Buphagus > Buphagus erythrorhynchus. Next base: position 23,148 of record VZTT01011125.1, on the reverse strand, counting down.
TACCCTTTATCTGTTACAGCAAACTGTTAACATTCAGAGGCTCTCTCTGCTAGTCAGAAGACCAAGTGTGACAGGCTTGAGTTGCTTTGTTCCCATGTCCTAGAAGGTCACCCAGCAGTGGTCACTGCAGGGGAGCTTCAAAAACTTGATTTTCTACTTACTCATTCTGTGGGAACATTTGTTTCTTCTATTTAACTGTGGATAATACTCACCAATTTCAAGAGCTTGGAAAACTCCTTGTCAGGAAGCAAGTAAGGATGGACAATAGGGCAGGTTGAGACAGGAACCTTGGAAAAGAGGTACAGTCTCACTGCACCTAAACAGGAAGGGGAGAGTGGGCCCCATAATTGGATACTTTTTCATCCAACAGGTCTCAGAGAAACTTGTAGCTCTAACACAGTTCTGATATCACCTAAGAAGTAAAGCCAAGCAGGTCAGAACAAGCACACACACAGCACAAGCCAAGTAAGGGCCAGGACAAGGGCTTAAATGCAGCTCCCAAGCCAATGGGTGGCAGGAGCAAGGGTGAAGATCCCAGATGAGGCTGGTCAAGATAATTAGAGGCAGCTGTACAACAGTCCTCAGCCTAAGCTTGGATCTGCTCTGCCACTCAAATTCTGTTCCAGTGAGATCACTAGGAGACATTTAATAGAAAAGAAATCCATCTCAGCTTCGTGCAGGAAAGAAAACGTGGTCCTTCTAGAGGAAGCTGTAACAGCTCTTCCACCACTGTGTATCTTCAGCAAATGTTGCATGGTGCTTAGAAAGAAATCTTTAGAAGCTCCATCTCCAAGACTCAGTTTGTGACTTATCCTTGTTGCTGCTTGCTGAAAGGAGCCATATGGACTTTGTACTGAAGTTGCATAAATGCTAATATGCAAGTATATTTAGAGGTGGCATATGGGCAATAGTAAATGGAAATGAGCGGGGTTTTTGGTTCAGATTACACAGGAAAGTTCAGTGAAGCAGATGTGCCACTGCGTTAGTCAGAAAGGTTTATTATCTGGAGTCCCAGGTTCAGATCTTGGGGGTTTTTCTGCACTTGCTTGTACTGGCTGACTTTGTCAACAGTACTAATGTTTGCCAGCAGATGTAGAAAACCTTGAAGGCTTCAGCCATTGTAAAAAAAATGCCAAAACATTCAGTCTGATCTCGGTTATACTGTAGACCAGTCAGAGACAGCAACCCTTTATTCTTTGAGGTCCTGTAGGTACAAAGGTACATGTCAGAGTTATCCATTTTGGAAAGTTGTGTTGTCACCTAGTAGCTGACAGAACAGCCTTCTATAGCTAGTAAATTCAGGAGATTGTTTTAGGTTTTTTTTAATCCTTGCAGAAAAACAGAAACTCCTGGGTATGTGGGATTTTGTGGGCTTCAGTGTCCTCTGTCAGGGAGGGTGACAGGATTCATACTGGCACAGTGTGTCACAGCTCCTGTTGTGCCTGCCTAATCAGGGAGCAGGAACTTCCCTTGTGCTCAGGCAACAGGTGGATCTGAAAGTTTTGGACTGAGTCCCATCTGGCATCAGATAAGCTGATATCTGCATAGCAACTGACTGTGCTAAACCATCTCCTACTTTACTCTTTTTTATTTTTCAGTGTTTGGGAAATTTACTCATAGAGCCTCAAGCAAAAAAAAAAATCCAAGTTGAGCAGAGATAGAAATTCTTCATGAAGCTGTAGATAAGGCATCCCCTTTGATGATAATACCGCAATTTTATCTGCTCTGATTAAAAGGTTAATTAGATTTAGACCTCTTATGCACAAAGAAAAAATGACAGCATCCTGACAGATTTTTACAACTTGCTCAGAGGTTGTCTTACAGCTAATCCACTTACAGCTAACTGTGGGCACTACAGTCCCCTCTTCTGTCACAGCCTGATGGCTCTTANCTTGCTCAGAGGTTGTCTTACAGCTAATCCACTTACAGCTAACTGTGGGCACTACAGTCCCCTCTTCTGTCCCAGCCTGATGCCTCTTTTTTAGAGCCTCACCTGCACATTAAACAGCAGCCATAAAGCATTTTGCCACTGGTCCTGCCAGCTGATGAGTCCTTTTTAAAGCCCACTCATTGCATCGAGTGCATTTCTCTTTGCCTAGGGAAGTAGTTAGCTTTGAATGTCACCCAGTCCTATGGAGGCAAGTGGGAAGATGGATTATGTTGGCAGCAATCCATCCATCTGTTCATCTGCCAACCCTAATGTTTAGCTTTTCAAGCTCCCAGTTGTCTTAAATAATGCTGACCTACAGGGTCTGGGGTGGGAAATGTCACAAAGCTCATTTAGTCTTCCATTTCTTAAGTGGTAATTAAACTTTCTGAGGTGTTATAGATACATGCAGGAATTGTTGATGGACAGTACTTACGAGGTTGAGGTTAAATTCTTTTCTGAGGTGCTGTGTTGCATGAAACTCTTATCACAATGTTGGCTGTAGCATCTCCACTGTATCTTCTCAGAATACTCCTTAAAAATGGTGCTTACAAAGGATTCTCATCTGTTTCCAAGGAGGGATTAGATGTCTGCATGGACAATGTTTCCTCTCTCTTGATTTGTATACAAAATTGTATCAATAGTGTGGTTTTCCTCCTTGCTATGCAGCTTTTGGGTAGGTGTGTGTACTTTGTGACAACTGCAAAGGCTGCACACATTGGGTGCTGTGCTATGAAAAAAAAGCCTGGCTAGTTGCCTGCAGCTCTGCCTTGATGCTCTTGGTTCAATTTTTACCACTACTTTTGTAAAATAGATGTGCATGCAAGAACTCTCATCAGCTACTATGATCTGTGTCTTACTTTTTCCCAATTGTGAAAAAAAGGTTAACAAGAATGTAGTGACCTTCATTAGGCTCTTGGAATATTTTGCAAAATGGCATGGAAGTAATGATACATAACTCAGGCTGTGAGAACCCAGAGCTGGTTGGGAACTGCCAGCTTCAGACCCTGCAGCAAGTTACTGGTGTAAGAAGTGACATGGAGTGTCTTGTGATTCTGGATCCAGGGTGCGTCTTCATCACATTTAATGTCACAGGATCTGTATGAGGTATCCAATATTCAAGACCAGCACTACATGGAGAAGGAATCTGATTCACTATCCTTCTCCTTCACTCTCTTAGGAAGAGCTGCAAAATTGCTGCATTTCTGCTTTTCTTCACCATGTTGCATGTGCAGTTGCAAACCTGCACTGCATGAAGATGCAGCTTGCACAAAGTATCCAGTACATTTGAGCAAACAAAAATGNTACATTTGAGCAAACAAAAACATTTTCTTACAGCCAGCTTTAAACAAAGAGGCATGTCCTGCCTCCCCTTGCATCACTTTTTGCTGTAGTGTAGGGTCTGGCAGAAAACCAAAAAGAAAGAATCCCATGGCAATCTTGATAAGTTAAAATATATAGATGTGGTTAGGAACATCCCAAGAGTGTATGCACTGGTATTAATCAGTCTTAGAATTTGTTTCTTAATGATTACTTTAAAACATCTCCAGTTAACCACGACATGATGTGTCTAGGGGAGACTTGTGTTTGGTGAGAAATCCCATGGATCTCTACTGCCTCCAGTCTGATCTCTCCAAATCCTGTTTCT
>VZTT01011125.1:0-16523 GCA_013400855.1 Buphagus erythrorhynchus | reverse complement strand
ATCCTGCCTATTGACAGTCAGAATCTACAGGGTGCTGATCTGGGTGGCGAGCCATCACCATCAGTTTCAGTGAGAAAGGAAAGAGCTCAGGGTCTCTGTGGAATCAATCCTTCCATTCTCCATCCTCTGCGTCTCCCCAGAGAAGTCCTGCATTGTGTAATGGCAATAAGGGACATACTTCTTCCCTTAGCAAATCCTGTGCAGTGTGTGCTTAGGGAACTGCTGCCAGGAAAAGATGGGGCTGGATTTGTTGCACAAGTAGGGATAAATGTGCCTCTCTTGGGTTTGTTTGCATGGGGCTGTGGTTCTGAGAGACACTTTACATTGCAAATAAGCAACTTATCCTGTAAACCTCCAGGGAGTTCAGAGCAAAGCGGNAGGGAGGCTTGGAGGCCAGGAAAGGGGAATGGCAGGCTAAACTGTGAGGAGAGATAAAAGACATGTCATATAATTCTGCTAAATGGTGAAGGAAGGGAAATTCTCAGCAGGTGTAAATTAGCATTGACAAGCAATACTGATTTACACTCAGCTCATGGTCTGGTCCACAGTTTAATCAGCTGAAAAGCATCAGCATCTGAAAGGGAGGGGGTTGTTTAGAGAGGCCCGTGGGAGGAGTTGAAAAATCTGTGAAAAAGAAGAGAATAAATTCTCTTTGGTAGGTAGGGAAGAGCTTGTAATATTCCTTGGGACTGATGTAGAGGTGGAGCCTGGCCAGCTGCACCAGCTGCCTGTCAGGACTCCCACTGCTTTGTTGTGGGCAACATGCAGTGCTGGACCTTCTGAGGATACATCCTTCAACTGAGACAGGTGGCAGGCACAGTCCTGCCTGGTTTTCTGTAGAAGCATTGCCCAGTGCCTCCAGAGCCAAAAGAACAGGAAGTGTTACTGCCCGTGGCCATCCATGCCTAGCCAGGATTACTGGCACTGCTGTCATCCACATTTCCTCATGGTAAACCTGCCTCTGCCAGCAGTATGACACAGTGCCTGACAGCTTTGGAATGTAACCAACCAAGGTGTAGGATGAGATCATACATCTCCCTCACCATCCTCAACACCTCCTTCCTCCCCCAGATCTCTTTCTGATCTCCCATGTGGTGCTGGCATGGAAGAGCTCTGCTCATCCACCTACCCTAAGCTTTGGGGAGTGCTGGAGTGGCTTCCAGTGCAAAGCTAATGAGCTGAGATCAACAGAATTAAGTTATGGGGCTTCTTTTCCCACTAGTGAGATAGGAGCCAAGGTTCATATTGCCTGGTTGGAAAGACTGATGCCACTAGTGCACTCAAAGTTTAGTATTTGTAGCTGTGTTGCAAAAAATGTTTTCTTAGTACAAGGAAGGGAGTAGGAACTTTTGACATACAGCTTATTCTTGAATTAGGGTGTGATTTCTCTTCTGTGCCCTATGCATTTTAAGGATTAGGCTGAGACTCTTGGGGCAGTCTTAGAACAAGGAAGAAGGAGTACCTTCAGCCACCCTGAGGGAGCCAACTGCATAGGACTGGTTTTCTGTTGTCCTTCTGGAATTGGTGGAAGCAATGTAATAGGGCATAGGAAGTGCTATGTTTCTGTGTGCCCTGGTGGTCATGTATTGCTAGTTCAACCAGGGGTATATCCACCCTGAAAGAAATCCAGCATCATGACTCAGGCCTGCAAATCATGAGATTAAATCATGAGTTAAATGACAATATTTAAAAAGGACTTGGTTTTATTTTTCCCATTAACTCTGACTTGGCTTTTTACCTCTTTCTTGCCAGAAAGTGAATGAAAATGGTAAGTTGAAATGCTGGTCTTCAGTGCACAAAAGATGACAACATTCAGCTTAGGTGAAGGCTCTGTTGCTCCTCCTCACATGCTGCAAGGGGAAGGGAGCAGCCAGCCCTTTCCTGCTACTGGCTTGATTTACTTCTCCCTGTCAATTCTCATATTCAACTGACCCATTGTGCCCTGCTTTTTTTGCACTGTCCCTTCTGTCTTCCTCAAACACATGCAGAGAGGATCAAGACAGTTTTAGATGATCTGAGGTGTAGTTCTCCACCTCATCATTTTTTAGCTGCAGACATGCTCCATCTGTGTTGCTCTTTCCAAAAGGATGTGCTGCTGACCACAGCTGGAGGCAGAGCACTGGGCTGGCAGTACTGGGTGTGTGAGTCATTGACTGAGAGTAGCAGAGCTGGGCTGGGGCACATCTCTGGCAGGGAGCTGGAGGAGAACAGTCTGGAGCTGCACTGGGAAGTCACAACTGATGTTGGACCCTTTGCTGGGACTGAGCTTCAAGTCACAGCCTTAACCTTTTCTTCTCCCCACTTCCCAAGAAATAAAAAATTCACTTGTAGCCACATTGGAACCATTTTCTGCTGTTAGTGCTGATGTTATACCTAGGAAGAATGAGAATTTGAAGAAGTGGAGCTGCCAGGTTGTAAAGTGAGCTGACATATGGCTTTATAATTCCCAGATCTCACAGGGAGATGGGTAGGTTTTCCTGGCTCAGGTTTGCCTCTGAGAACTGCCTATGTCTTTGCCAGGTATGAAGCAAGTCAGAGCCCGTGCTCAGATCATATCTGTTCCTTGTAAGGCCAATAGTGAACACTATTTGTGTATGCCAGGACCAAGGTGGGTGGTGGGCAAGATCTGCTCTGCCTGACCCAAAGGCCTGGGAATGATTGGTTCATGGTGTCTACACAGGTCAGGGGAAACCGCCTGGGTCCTGCACATCAGCTAACTCAAGCCTGAGCATTGTCTCTGCTTGGTTGTAACCCTGTGGACCCCTTCTCCAGCTGTAAGAGGAGAGCAGAGTGGCTCACAGTGTTATAGACAAGGACAGCATCTGTCCATCAGATGTATCCTGCAGGTTCATAGGTGCTGGGGGTGATCTGTCCCACGAGGGGATTTCACTGCAAATGGAACTTGCTTTCTCCTGAGAGAGAGGCATCCAAAGTAGCTTTGTGGTCAACCAATGTGTTGAGTTTTGAAAGCTTGGCAGATGGTGGGTGCTGCCATCTCTCGGGATGCTTCACAGCTGATGATGACAAGCAACTCCAGCTGGGACTCTTGATGGAGGTGTCACACCAGTGTCTCCAGGAGCATTTGTTACAGAATCAACTTACTCAGCCCTCCTTTGCTGCAAGATGAATGTTAATCCTCTGAAGCTCCAGTCCCTCTGCTGCATCATCAGTAGGACTTTTGGAGCAATATTGTCCAAGAGATTGAGTGGTGCATTGGTGAGACAAAAGGAGGTACCCTTTCCCAAGGCAGGGAATCAAGAGGGAACACAAGTCACCTTGCAAGTATGCTACCTGAAATCAGTGTGCTGGAATGCCTGCCCTTGGAGGTAGGCTGGAAGCATCATCTCATCACAGCCTTTTTGAAGGAGGAACAGAAGGGGAAAACCATGCTGGGACTCAGGAAGGAGAAGCTTCTCAGACTAAGAGAGCAGCCACAAAATTTATCAAAGGAACTGTTGCCAAGTGCACAGGTGTGTGGAGCAGTAGGGCTTCTCAGGTGAAACCTTTTATATCAATAAAAATAGTTCCCAAACAGCTTAAAAATTCCACAGAAAAGGAGCCAAGAAGCTTAAGTAAGTTGGTAAAAATTTGAGAGTAACTTTTCCACTGCCTTGAGACTATTTCGGAGCTAATCTGGCCCAAATAGAAACTCACGTGAAGTTATGGTGATTCCTACACTCTCCCTGTTTGAACTGAGCTGATCCATAGCAGGATGTTCCTATGAGGATCAACAGATACTGTTTACAGATTCTTCTGTGACACATCTGGCTGGCACATGTGTGCCCTTTGGGCTGTTCTGACCAGCCAGCCCTGACGGTGGCCAAGACCAGTTTTTCTGGACAAGTTGTTAACAACAAGTTGTTGTGTTGTGTTGTGTTGAATGCAGTGGAGTGGAGGAAGACTTGAAGAACCAGGAAAAAAAATCCCAAAAAAGGATTAGGAAAAGAGATGTGAGAGGAGGAAAATGGCTGGACAATATCACATGGTGAAGCAAGCAGCTCATAACACAGCAGAATTTAATGCCATTGCCCGTGCTCTCAGCAACCTCTTGAACCTGGGCTGTACTGTGTCTTCAGGGGCTCCCCATGCCAAGCTGTCTCTGAGACTTTGTGATTCTTGCTTATGCTTAAGGTGAGAACACAGGGACTGTAAATCAGTGAGCAGACTATAAAGGTTATTGTTTTCCCTTTATTACCTGGTTTTGAAATCAATCTGGCAGTTGTTCCTCTTGTTAGCAATCCTGATTTATGCCTTGCAGAGGACAATGAAAGCAGTGATAATTCTGTAAACTCAGGGAAAGTTGTGGTTAGCTTTTCACTCTAGGAAGGAGAAAGAAACCCAGGAAATTATACTGGTTTAGAGAATTACTGTGGCTATACCTCTCCTGCTGGAATTAACAGACACTATATAAGCTGTTTACCCGTTTCAGCTGCTACAACAGACAAAAAACCCCCAAGAAATGTAACTAGTCACCTTATCTTCATCAATCAGTTTCTGCAGCACAGCACTGGTTAAGAGAACAGCTAAGAAAGCAAATACAGCCAAGGCACCTTCCTTTGTCTTGTTAACCTTTAATATGAAAAAAAAAATCTGGCATTCTTTCCCTTGAGACTGCTGGTGTTCTGCTAAGCAGCTGAAGTGATGTGCATGACGCGGCAGTAAGCAGATCATGCTGTGACCATGAGGTTTACTGTATCAGATAGCACAGAACTCACTGCAATAAAATAGCGCTAAAATCCTTTGTATAGCTCTTTGAAATGTGCTGTTCACATCCCTCTAGCTGGCTGGATCTCTGAAATAAAAAGGAGATTGTAGTCCAGAATAAACCCACCTCTGTTCAGTGCTGCAATTTGCAAAACCTAATGCAAAGACATTAGAATAAAACCTGAAGGTTAGTGTAATCTCTTATTTCAAGATGGAGTAAGGATCTGTAGTTATTCCCCTCCCTTGGAAGCAGGAGTTGGTTTCCAAGGCCATGACTCGGAAGCTCATTTGCTTGTGACTGAAATGTTATAAATGTGGAAAGTGGAAAATGTACCAGTCTCACTTGATGTCTCTGGTCAAGCAGGAGATGCCAGACAATAGCAAGCTGCTCTCCACCATTTCATGAAACAAATGTCCATGTTTAAGTCTATAGAGTAAATCTTGCTGCAGTGAACTCTGCAAAGCAGAAAAGCAGTAAACCTACTCAGCCCTGCCAGATATGGTGGCGCTTCTCCTGAGGCCTTATGAGGCTCTGTGATCCCTTGTCCTGATATTCCTGGAGTCCTTGAACATGTCTGGTCTCCCCAGTGTTTTCCATCAGCAATGAGCTACTTATCCTGTGCCTGCCTGCTTCATCCTCCTGACACTTTGTCTCGTGCTTTGCTGGGAAGGTCAGCCAGGCAGAACGGTTCTGATGTGTTTGGGAAGAAATAATTTATCCTTCAAGCTTTAATCCTTCAGAAGTAAGTTCTTCGGGGGGATTTTACAGGAAAATTAAGGTTAGTGGCAAGTCTCCAAGCAGGCACTTATCAGAGTAGTGGAGAAGTTGATTAAACAGAATCACATGGTAGAAAATAAGCTGAGCACACATTGCCCTTAGTCTTATGCTCACTTAAGGCATGAGGCTCATACTTTTGAGCACTACAAGCTTTTCAGTCCCTGAGCCAGGGAACAGATAAATGTTTCACAGATAATGTGATTGAGGAGCAATGATGTGCTGCAGCAGTAGCCAACACTAAACTCCATTTTGCTATTTGGCTTGGAATAAGTGATCAACTGGCCTGGAGGACTGCTGCTCTAGAATAAAGCCTGAGCTGTGGGCAAGTGTGACAGGACTGCCTGGAAGTACCCAGGTGGGTAAATGAAGGAGTGTGGCATCAATCCACAGTGCTCACACACACTAGGGAGTGACAGAGAATGGGCAACTCAGTGCTTGGTCTAATTGGAGAAGAAAACACATTAGGGCTGCTGTGTACCTTTAGGAGAGGGTAAATTAGGACCCAGAGTTGGGTCACCATGTAAGAAATCAGCATTTTCTTCCTTCCTTCCATTGCCTCATGCTACACTGACCTTTGCTACTCAATACCTGGGATCACCTGCTGTAGCTACAGCATGTACTTACAGCTCTGAGCTGGTGGGAGGACAAACTTTCAAGTTGCTGTGGTTCCCAATGCTTCTTTGTTGGTGACCATATAAGACTGCAGCTAAATGCTCTGTATGTACTGTGGGCTCAAAGGTCATCTGTAGCTTATCAGCCAGAAGCATATTAACTTGTTTTGGGTTTTTTTCTGTCTCTATCTTGTGCCCTCCTGCAGTCTGCCTATAACAGGCTTGTGGCCATGTTACTTGAGAGCTGAGTGTGTAGGGGCTTGTATCATAGGGTGTCAATGACCTGACAAATGCAGGCATCTGAGCTGAAACTATGGTGCAGTTGCTGTGTGCCATGGAGCACAAGAACAGAGAAAGGAGGAACACTCAGTGTTTGCTGGTTACAAGCCAGGGACAAATTACCTGGTGTTTTAGAGAGAGCACTGCTTTTCTCCTGCTCCAAGCATCCCTGACCAGTGGGGGAAGGAGGCTGTGCCTCAGCCAGTCCCCTGTCCAGGTCATGACTCGGGCAGCAGCTGCTTGGGTGCTCAGTGGAATTAAGCTTAGCTGCCTGACATGCTATGCACAGCCCTCGGGGCAGTGACATGGGGGAACTCACAAGAGTTCAGCTGTAAAGAGATGGTCCTTCCAAGAGTGGAGTGACAGGGAAGAAAGGTGCTGCTGCCTGAGCTGGCTGTTAGGAGATCTCCACAGCTGCCCTGCAGGTGTTTGGGGGAACAGAACTCACTGATTTCTGAGGCTCCCTCTCACTCCAGCCAGGGCATCAGACCCCCTTGCACACCCACCTGTGGGCTACATCCACCTGCACCTTTGCTCTGAGCTCTCCTGGAAGTATCAGAGGGAATTCCTGTGTCAGAAGTGTTTAAACCAAAAAAATCACTGTTCAGAGAAAGAAAATTCACCCCCGATGGCTGACAAATACTAAAATAAATTATTTGGAAACAAAATTCTCATCTTTCTACACTTAATCCAGTAAATTGTGGTTCTTGCCTACATGTCAGCAAACTTTGTGTGGCCTCCTCTGGAAAGTCTCTGTCCCCTGCTGTTTTGCAGCCAGCTCTGGCTGTTCTCTGTCTTCTCTGGCTCCTCTGCTCTGCAAGCCTGCCTCTGTCCCTCACTGTGCCTGCTCCAGGGGAGGTTTCTTCCAGCTGCTCCATCCCTGAAAGTGACTTTTGCCATCTCATGCACACTTTCTGGAAAATCCTGCCCTGACAAAGCAGCAGCAGGTCCCTGCTGCCTGGAAGTGCTTGAGAGCATTAGCACCTTCCACAGCTGCTGGGGGAATGGGCTTGTGCTGCTCTGCAGTGCAGAGGGCTACCCTCACCTGTTGGAGGGTTTGAGGCATTCCCCTGAGAAATGGAGGGGTGTAAACCCCCCTGCATGGCCTGTGCTGTGCACTTGAGCAGGCAGGGACAGAGTGACCCCTGACCTCCCATGCCTGGCATCATCATAGCTGACCTGCAGCCCATAGAGGGGTCAGCTCTAAGAGCCCTGACAGTGAATTTCCACCTGAAGAGAATCATGAGGGCAAAAATCAATTTGTCTTCTCAGTGCTACCCATCTCTTTGTGAATGCAGCACCCACAGACAGATCCCACCCTGTTGTTTCTGTGCCTATGCTTCCTTGCTTTTCTCCTGACTGCTTCTGCCCCTGCCTGTGCACTTCCTTCTCTGGCCCCCTTGCTGTCACATGCACACATGCAGAGCCTGCCAAGCCAGTGTACAGCCCAGGATCCTGCCTCACATGGGCCTTGCTTTGTCTTCAGCTCTTACTCTGTATAACTCCCTGCCTTGGCATGGGCAGCTTTATTCTCTGCAGCAAGGGCTGTTTTCTCTTTCTTCTTGCTCTGAAAGCTAGGGCCAAAAGTACATGGTGTCTTTTAGTCCTGTGGCCGTGACCTGATCACAGACCAACCTGACAGGACAACCTTTATTAACAGCACTTTCTCACAGGAGCCCTTTGACACTACCAGGAGCCATGCTCTCTGCTCAGTGACTGGCCTTCACATCATGTAATTCTCTCTTTCTTGACAGATTATATTATAACCTATGAGCACAGAAAGTCCTGATCCTCACGTTTCTCTGCTGTCACCTGTGGGGTCCTCCAGAGCTGTGAAGAAGGGGGAACTCCAGCCCCACCATGAGAAGACCGGGTGAGAAGTGCCTTTGACATCTTGGGGAGCAGCCACACTTTGAGAGCTAGTTTTAATTTTTATTTTTAGCAGTTTTGAAGGATGGAAATTATGTTCTTCATTCAGTGGTGAATCACAGGAGCAGTTCTGCCTTCCCTCTCTGGGATGAGATTAGACATAATTTCATTAATGCGGGGAAAATATGCTAATTTGAGCCACTTTAAGCAAGGGATGAATCAAGCTCACAGTGTGTTAGCAAGATTGTCTTCCAGGCAATACAGTACCTCAGACGTCCCCTCAGATAGATGTCTGTTGGTGTGTCACATGCCTGTGGTGTCTTAGTCTTCAGGGAGTAACAAATCTCTTCATTCCCCTCCTGATCAAGGTGGCTATGCTGCCTGAATAGTTGGCCATGTGTGGGAAATCCAGCTGCACTACAGAACAAACAGTCTGGGAGGTAACTGGTTCTGCCTTGCTTTACCAAGACCTCTTCCTGTGTGTTCAACCTGGTTGATTCTTGCCTACTTATTATTAAAGACTCATGCCCCACCATCACACCTCTATCTTGCCCTTAAAAATCTCAGGCTAACCCCATATCCCCTGCCCAATCTTACTCTCCTTTACATATGGCACTCACTCATTCCCTTTGCCTCTGATTGCCAAGGAAGGGAGTGGACTGTGCTGTAGCAGACACTGATGTCTTGTGTGACTGCTGGCAAGTCCATGAGGCCTAAATCCCTAAAAGAAATCTAGAGTTTGTCCATTCAGTGTAAGGAAGCTACATCCACTTCCAGGAAGGACTTAGCTACTTAGCCTTCATCCTGCTGGCCCAAACTGGAGTTTAGGGATTTAATTCTCCACTCTGAACATGTGATTTAGTTGCTTAGATTCCCTGGGCCTTACAGTGCTGAACACAGCTCATAGGAGGAGCCTTGAAAAGCACAGCTTTCTCTGTTGGGGCCTCTACTGAGCTGTCATCTGAGCCTGTGGCTAAGGAGTCAGGAGGTTGCATTTGTGAAAGTCTGTAAGGTACCTTTGCCTATGCACCGGAAAGGCCTTGGCAATGCTTGGCTGCCATATGCAGTCAATAAACCATATATATCTTCCTCATGAAGGGTGAATCAGAGCAATAAGGGGCTGCAATGTGACTGTCAGGCACAAAACCAGCACCTGTCAGCCTTCTTCTTCCTCCTTGCTACTTGAGTCTTCAAGGAGACCCCAGTTATGTCATTCTTTCCTGGCCCCAGCATCCCCCTTAACTCATACACTCTTGTCTGCACCCCATTTAAGGGAAAGTGCAGCTGTGTCAGTAAGCTGAGCCTGCAGCAAGCACTTCTGAGCATTTGTCTCTAGAGCTGAGCAATGTTATTGTGAGGGATTTCCTGATGGTAGGTAGGATAAACTTCTCCAAATTCAGACAGGTAGTGTAAGGCCACTGTTGGCTTGGCTGGAGAGGAAGAAGCTTCCCTGCCCCAAGCCTCATGGCTCATCGTCCAGTTACACTGCTCTGCTCCTGCACAAGCTGTTGGTGTTGGATTCTGCATACCCTGGAAGCAGACTCACTGCTACATCCTGCGAGTCAGCACCAGGCTTCTTCAGTAACTCATCTTTCCTTCCATTCACAGGTCTTCTACCCATGGCGACTCCACCCATGTGAGAGCTCTCTTATGTGAGTGCCCAGCAGCACACTTTGCTGTCTGTGGTCTGTGGACATTGACTGGCATCTAAGCAACACCCCTCCTCTCCCCCTAGACGCCACTGTCCTAGAGCCTACATGTGCATTTGCTATGACATACATCAGTGTTGATGAGAGACAGGAACACTGCCGGGTGATCTCGAGCTGCCAAAATAATCAGCTCTGTGCACAACATGGCTTAAAGGATTTTTCAGTTAGCAGCATGCATCCACTAAAGAACCTAGACACTGATATTTTTTCTGGGGACTTCCACACTCTTGCCTGCCACACAGGCAAGGCATCTTTGGCCAGTCCTGTGGAAAACCGGATGTATCGGAGTGTGGAAAACCTACACTGGGCAACAGTTGCTGACTGTGGGCTGTATTCTCACTGCCGGAGCCTGGATAACGAGATCATCTTTCACTATAGAGGCACCAGTCAGGGGACAGAAGGCTGTGTGGATGTGGCCCCAGTACAGAGCACATCATACTCTCTGAGGAACCGTGCTAAACAGACATCTCGATCCGCACAGAATGTGCTCTTCCCTCCCTTTGACAAAGTGCCTCAGTGGCTCTTCCCTTCCGCGGAGGAAAGAGCCCTACACGGGGATGGCAGAAAAGAGCTGAAGGAGAAGCTGAGGCTGCACAGCAGTAAGGTGGCAGAGCCCTGTAAGCCAGTGCGCCCACAGGTGGCCCTGCCTGAGCTTATGGCCCAGGAGTGCTTTGAATCCCAGGTGTGCCAACAGTGCAAGAATGGCTGTGCTGTGAAGTGCTGCACAGTGCTGGTGGAACACACTGCTCTCAGGCACAGCCTCACAGCGGGGCAGGGACTGTGCTTTGCACATAGGATCATCAGTCCAGAAGACATCAAGCAAGAGGCTCAGAGGAGGCTGCAGCTCCGAAGGCAGAATAGCTCCCCCAATTTGCCTCTTCAGCACGCTGGGGAAAGCCGTGAAATGAGCAAATCCAGAACAGCAGAGACAGTAGAACAGTACAGTGGGGAAACAGATGGCAAAGTCACATTAAGACAGAGCAAGAAAGGCCACTGCAAAGGGAGGCTCTACATACCCACCTTTGAGGAGTTCAAGCAAATGAGAAGTAAGGAGAGAAATTCATCTGACAGCAGCACTGGGCCAGCAGATTACTTGAAAAAAGGTCTGCCTGCAAACCAGACACTGGAAGAGGAAAACAGTAAGAATGTCTGTCCAGAAGCTTTAGAGACCAAAGCTGTGAATGAACCTGCTGTCATAGCAGAGGAGGATGATGATGTATTTCATGAAAACCACACCTCTGCTGGCTTTTCCCAAAACCCAGCCGCATGGGATGGTTTCAAGATGAGCAGTCCTGAGGTGAAGGACAGAACCTTCCAGACATCCATCCCAGATACATCACCAGTCCCTATTTGTTCCAGTCCTATTCCACGATCACCTCTACAGGCAGAAGCAATACATTGTGCTGGGCAGGAGATCTTCAGTGATGAGCAGCAGAAAGGAGAGAGGAGACAATTAAATGATGTCCTCCACCTTGCAGGGCAGTCGCTGGCTTCTGAAGCCCAGTCCTCTTGCTGTTCATCGCTGCTGTTAGAAGCCACAGATTTATCCAGCTATGGAGCTAAGCTACAAAAAATGAAGGATGAATTCATAGGTTCAGCCTTGGAACTTATTAAGAAAAGGTAACATGCTCCGTGGGGTCACCTGAAAGCAGTTCCCTTGTTAATGATCTGGTCTTTCTCCTGATATGTACATATAATTCCTGTAGCATAAATGTGCTGTTGGCAGAGCCTTTCATCTTGGAGTCTCTGATAGCCACATGGACGTGTCTTTAAAGCTGTTCAGCTTAAATTCCACCTTGCAGAGGATTAAACATCAAAAAGCATTTTCATCTAGACTTTGCCTTCTTGTGCACCTTAATCCTGTAAAGACAACAGCCATTAGTAGTTCTGACACCCAGCTTCCCACCCATTTTATTTCTGTATTAAATTGTCAANGTTTTTTTTTTTGTTTTTTTTTTTTTTTTTTTTTTAATAGCATCTGTTAAAAGTAGAAGACAGCCAAAGGATACAAAATACTGATATGATTCCTTTGAAGAAAGATGTAGAGTCTGTCCCACCACTGCAGGACATGAATTTAGGTAGTGTGACATGCAGCAGCAAGTGCTTTCACTTGCTGCTTGAATGTAGTGGACAGGCACACAAGGGCAAGATGGCTGCTATGAGTCTTTAACCCCCTCTTGGAGACCTGCAAGGCACTGAGTGAAAATACTTGTGAATACTGTCCTTCTGTCATGTCTGTGTAGGCAGCCAGAGAAAATACTTCTGTAAAGCCTTCCTCCTTCTCCATCCAGGGTTTTATCCCTTCTCTGGGGAAGATGTTCACAGTGACTGCTTTCTCTATCGTGGTTTTGGACACAGCAGTCCTGTTACCTCCCTCCAGCTAGCAAATGGGGTCCCTTTCTATGCAGGGTGGCACAGTAGGAATCAACAAAGTTCTAGAAGCTAAGAATTTGGAGAAGTTATCACTGTCTTATCACACTGATGGGAAAAGGAGGAGTAAGTGTTGGTGGAGTGATTTGTTTCCATGCACTTGGCTTTCATGGTTGGATTTGCCAAGAATTGCATTAGGCTTGGTTCCTGGCTGCTTCTGCAATCCACAGATGGGTATGTGAAATGCCAGGGCATCAACCTTGTATGCTGTCTTTATTTCTGGAATGCATGGGCTGAGATTGGACTCTGGTTTTAGAGGAGATAATAGTGACTTCTGCACAGGAATGAGAGTTGTTTAAAAAACTTAAGTGGGGCTGAAGCCAGAGTGACAGCAGAAATACTCCAACTTTATAATCCAAAGGGAAGTAGGTGGTGTCAGAGCCCTCAGTGCTTCCCTAAGCTGTCCAGCCTAGCCTTCCTGCTTTTCTTCTATAGTATGAAAACCCAATGAAGAGGTAGATGAAAAAGTTATGGGATGCAACCATTTTAATGGATAAGGCTATTTTTGTTATGAATGTGAAATGAAATACACAGAATGGCACAAGTAGTAAGGGTGTAAAAACAGCTGTCTTTTTGCAGATCAATGATTTTAATCAATGGCATCTTGAGCCCAAGCTGCATGCAGAGCAAAGTACAGGAAATTAGGAGTGCATATGATCTTCCTACTACTCTCCCAGCCTTCAAACGCTTCCTGCCCAGGGCCTTTATGTGTGGTTTCTGTGCTTTTAATGTCCACACTGGTTTCAGTCTCTCTAGTTGGATTTGTTAAAATCTGTGAAGCAATTTTTATTAACATCAAAATTACAGCTAATCTAAAAATGTGAATGACAATGGGTCCAGTATTAGAGAGGTAGTTTTATATGTGAAGGAACCACACTGGCCTTATTATTTTCCCGAGTAATAACAAGTAATGGTAATTGTTATTTCCAAAGCACTGGTTATTGGGAAACTCTGGTTTTTTCCTTTGTTTAGAAATTTATCATTTTTCCATCATTTTCACCTGAGACTGTAATGTCCCTGAATACTCACCATTCCAGCTGATTTTCACTGCAGAGGTGGGAGGTTTTTGTCTGCATTTTGGGTGCTAAATTATAATCGCTGGCATCCAGGCCACATTCTTCCTCAATCTCAAATGAAATTAGCTGAAAGCTGGGGATTTGGTCCCATTTCCACAGTCAGCTCAACAAGCCTCTGATAGAGATGTTGTGATGGAGCATCACAGAGTAAAATAGCTAAAATTGTCTTCTCTTTCTTGTGCTTCTGTGTAAGTGTCAGTTTTACAAAGCAGTTTTGTCTGTAAGTTAGCAGTCTCCATAGTAATTCATTGTTAATTATTTAAGATTTATTCAATTGGCTTAATATTTTGTCAGTGAAGATTTGATTGTCAGTCTCATAATTATGGTGACTTTAGCCCCCTCATGGGTCACTGGATACCCTTAACTTAGGCTGTAGTCCTGGCTGGAAGGGGTGTTGCTATCTAGGTAGAAATCCTGTAAGCTTTTCAGTATATAGTCCACTTTCTGGAATTGCTTAAGTGAGGAATTGTTCAGGATAAGGACATGCAAATACCTCAGGTTTGTGTCTATGAAATGAGGGACATGGTGACAACAGAAGGCTGCACAATTTAGCCAAGGACATGACTAAGAAAGAAGGCTTTCTGAAAAGAGTGATGGGCTGTATGTGGGGTAACAATAGGCTAGTGGGTACAATACCAACTTCCGCTAGCAGAGGACTCCAAGTCAGGAAGGCAGGTACAGCAGGGAGGGCATGCACAAAAATGTTTCCATTAGTCAGAAAGAGTCAGGAACATGTGTAAAGGGCTGAGAACTGCTGGCTTGGACAATGATAAAACCATAAAGAGGCCCATAGAGAAAGTGAAGGAAAGCAGGTGCATTTCCATTTGTACACCATCCCTAGTATCTCCACTTCCATGAGATTCAGAGTTGATGGCCAGAGGTTTAAAAACACATTCAAAAAGAACCTGTGTTGGCCCAAGTGCATCACCTCTCTTGGGGAGAACAGGAAAAACTGACACCAACCCCAGACACAAACTCCTGTCCCAATAAGTGATTTAATCCAACAGAAGGAAAGATGCTGGAGTCCCTCCTTCTGCCCCCCTCTGTGAGGGCAGAAGGGACTTGACTTGCTTGAGCAGGTGATAGTGTGAACCTGTTGGCAGCACAGATCTCTGCCAGGAGAAGTGGACTAGAGAAAGGGGCAATATCCTGGTTTCTTGGCAATGTCCCCTCTTCCTCCTAAGCCAGAGGAAAAGGCTAAAGGAGCAGCCCTAAGATGTGGTTCCACAAAACTGCTTGTATCCTCCCTGTTTTGCCCACATCCCTCTGATCACACTCTGATCTGGTGGTATGTGGAGCAGCACTTGCCCCAAGACCACATGGCCAGTACATCAAGCAGGAGGGATCTAATCATAACAAGTAGAACAGTCAAACCAGGGATGAATAAATCTCCTTTCACACAGTGTGGGCTCTGCATCATTGCCTTTCTTATCTCCAGCTGACCAGCCATGGGGTGGGTTGAATTTCTCAACTTTCAGTCACGTTTCCCTAGCTCAGCTCTCTGGGTAGTATTGGCTCTTATTCCCACTGCAGATCACGTCTGGAGATTTTTTTAAATATCCCTTTTGGGCTGTGGAAACCACAATAAGTGGTGGCATCAGGTCTGTAGACCTTATCAGCAGAGAGCTGCTGTCAGCTTCACTTAGAGGAGCAGCAATACTCTGGAGTGTTTCCCATATTTAAGTGGATGATCCTGAAGCACTGTGAAAATGACAAATGAAAGCTCAGCATCTCTCTTGAGAGTATATTCTGTATAGTGGGAGATGGTGTGATCAAGAAGATATTCCAGTTAGGAGCTCTACTACTAAACTTAGATGCATCCCATTGCCTCTCTGTGCCCCAGCATGGTCCCTTTTCTGTGTTATTTAACCAGGAGTTGTTTGAGTAGGAGCAGCTTTTGGAAAGGGTGATTTTCAGCAGTGGCACAAACTCTTCAAGAGTTTTCTAGCTCCTTAACCTGTGCCTTCCCTCCCATGGGTTTGCCCAGCTGATCTGTTCATACTTTACACAACTCAATGAAACAGGGATGAAATTATGTGTCTGAGAATACATGAGGGAGGATTTTAAAACCCATATAATTTCAAGGCTGATTTTAGATCATGGCCACACAGACAGTTACACACATTTAAGGAGTGGTACCCCAAGCATGGCTGGGGACAGGAGGGAGGAAGGAGACAGGAGCCTCACAAGCCAGACCAGGCCAGGCTAGTACCATGGTGGGACTGCAGCCTTGCTCTGTGCCTGTGCTGCTCTTACTGCCACCTTGTAAATGCTACAGACTGCTCTGTGCCAGCAGTGATGTTGGTATCCCCTTTCTACAGGCTGGGGAGTAGAGACCTGGAGGGGGACAGCAAGAAGCAAATGCCAGGAGCCTGCTGATGGCACTGTTGCTGTTGCCACGTAGCCATGGCTAAACTCTTTTTAAATGGTTATGTCAGCAGGGACCTGGAAATATAAATGGAGGAAGATGAAAAAGCATCAGCTGGAGAGATGCAAACCAACTTTTCTGGCTTGACAACAGAGCCAGTTTGTGTTCTGGGAGATTTGTTCCCCCTTCAGTGATTTTAGTATTTGGCTGATGATTTGTAATTGGAGCCAGCTGTCATTCACTGCAAGGAGAATGCCCATCTGTCTCATGTGTTTGCTTGTAGTTGACACTGTTGGAATTGTACAGTGTGACCTACCAGCATAAGTTCACAAGTGAAGCCTTTAAGAAGAGGCAGATTTTTCTCATAGGAGGTTTTTGTTAAGTATAAAATACATGCAGAGCCTGAAATATGTTCCAGACACTGGCTTCCTGTATATACAAGCATCCATATACAGTCCTCACAACCTTTCTTTTTAAAGGAATCCAAGTCCATAAAAATTAAGTAAACCCAAAATAAAAAGAAAAAATATTCTTCCCAACAGGCTTCATTATGCATGGAAATAAGATGTCTTAGAGAGCCTGTTAAAAAAATGCATCACAAATAGTATCACAAACGACAGCCTGTCAGCTACTCTGTCAAGTTGGTGGTTTTGCACCAGACTGTGTCTGTCTGGAGAGTGATGCTATCTGCAGAGGGGG
>VZTT01011124.1:18499-29704 GCA_013400855.1 Buphagus erythrorhynchus | reverse complement strand
CATATATATGTGCAAATACATTTAGAATTGAGTTTGAGGATATTTCTGGTTTGGGGGAGGAAGCAGTCAATTTTTTACGACAGATACCCATTCCCCAGTTAAAATGCAGCTTCTGAGATAATAGGTTAGAAACTGATTTCTCTTAAGAGAAATATCACATAGTGACGGGACACAAAGATTTTAGTCTTTGAAAAAAACATCAGATGTCCATTCTGATAAAAGGTGTGAATTGACACAATCCAGGCAGGTGCAATGGAAAATAATGCCCCATGTTGGTGCAAAATGAAAACGAGAGGAAAAAAAACCCAAAAATTCAACAGGAAGAGAAGAGGGATATTTTATCAATTTCCTGTCTTTTCATCATGGATTTAATGTGAAGAACAGGTCAACAGGCAAAATACTTTTTTGCAAGCAACGTATATTCCCAATCATTTAAATTAATAGGAAGAATTTTAAGTAGAGGATAAAATTGTCTAGCTTCAGAAGACATTTTGTATGAGTTCACTATTTATGACAATAAATATAGTGCAGGAAGGAACACAAGGACAGGAGAAATTAATTTTCTTTGTATGCACAAGGGCTTATTATTTCTTTTCACACAAAATTTAGTATTTCCCTGAAAGGAGAAATGATCCCCTCTACATGTGTGAAAAATGAGTGTACAGATGCACTTAGTGTGTCTTAAATGATCACACATGATTTGAATGGCAATACAGAAAAGGAAACCTGCCCAGGAAAAAAAAGGAACTATATTCTGACTATTTCGAATAAAATAATCACTCAGCCTAAAAAAGCCAGAATCATGTATTAAAGCCAGTCAAATGAGACCATTTTAAAGACACTTTAGGCACCTGATCGTTTCTGCCATTAGAAATCAGTGCAGTGAGGCACTTGGTCCTTTCTCTGCTGTTCTAAAGGCTCCCCTGAATATGTGTTTTGGCTGCCAGCAAGTTGGGCTATTTCTGTTCCCTACTGATGTTGAATGGCAAGTCCCAACACAAGGAGGTGTCGGCACTAACAGAGGCAAGGTACAAGCTCTCATTGCTAAATGACAGCAGGCTTCACAGCCCTGGCTGGTGCTTCTTTCACCTCATCACTCAGACCTCCTGAGACCTGGGTGACAGTCTTCTTTTGATAGCTGGGGAGAGCACTGACACCTCCTGTGCATTAATATCTATTCTGCTTAACACATGGTGTGTTCATTTCTACCAGCATTGGCCCTCCTAACTGGGAAGCAGATATTGCACAGGTTTGGGAACAGTAGCAAACAACACATATTTTGCTGGCGTTAAACAGCAATGCTCCCAAATGCAGTTTGAAGAAGAAGGTGTAAGAAGATGAAACACATGACAGCTCACAGAGTGTGTGATGTAGTCAAAGTATCTATCTCCCTGACCTTGAGGAGAAGGGATAATGTTGGGGCTTGTGGTCAAAATATAAAGGGGTGGTACTGTGTCTCATTTCAACCAACAGTGATGTGTTGTGGTACAATGCAGCATTTCCAGAGCAAGATTTCACTAGAAGTCTGTGGAAATTTGGGTGAGATGTAGAGAGGGCTGGATTTTTAGCAGGGACAATGAGAACCAGTGTGTGTTTCTGGACTGTGAAGCTGCCAGGCTGGCATTTGTATTTTGTGTATTTGGGGCTTCATGCAAAATCTGTAATTGGAACAGAAGAAGCTGTTTAGTCTCCTCACATGTTTGGGATTCTGGTCTGGGATTAACATCTGTCACTCCATTCCTCTCCTGTTATTCTGATGCTATTTCAGTGACAAATAGGCTGTTGTCAGCCCTAGTGGCAATAAATCAGCTTTAGATCAAGCAGAGTGGGAAATGCAGGTTCAGCAAAGAGCAGCAGAGCAACGGGGCATTATTTCTGACTGCTTCTACATCAACTGTCCTATTCAGTAAAAGAACAGCAGCAATCTTCACCTAGCAATGTGGGTTGGTTGGGAATGCAGGAGGTCACTCCAAGGTTGAAGTTTCCAAGATCAGAGCCTGTTAAATCATGTTAAATCAACATAACTCTTAAATTTATCATGGAAAACTCACCCTAAAGGTGGGGTTATTGTTGATTGTCTCACTCACTACGACCTGCTTTTGTCAGTTTGCTGAACCAGAAAGAATTTTGACTTTCCCACAAGTTTAATTTCCAGGGGTTTCTCCTGATCTCTACACACATTCCTGGGGCTGTGCCTTCCTCCCATCACTAGTAATGATGCACTATGTGCAATGACAGGCACACCCATGAAGCATAAGGAGCTCAGAATTCAAAGGGAAGAAACTAGATCTGCTCTTCCCTCCTGCTCCCCCTCCACTCCCTACCAGTACTTAATTCCAGCAGCTCAGCAAAGAATGTATCAAGGACTCCAGTGGTGTTACAGGTACAGCAGTTTCATGCCCAGAAGTCTTGATTTATTCTGAAACTAAGGTTTTGGATATTGGTGATATTAACAAAATCATTTCAGTAAAATTCGATAAAACACTAATCTGTGTTGGTTTTCATGTAATATTTTAACACAGATTTTGATTGTAAATAACAGGAGAGCTTATCTTTCAAAAAAAAATCTGTTATCCACAGTCACTGTCCTTGTAAAAAGAAAAAAAAATACCAAGCAAGCAATTCACTGCAATCTAGCAAAGAGTTAGAATAATCTTCCAACAAAGAATGTAATTTATTTGAAAATAAAATAAACAAGTCACAGGCATGTAAAAGATTCAGTAGCAATTTCAGCAGGAAAGACAAAGAACATAATTTCAGCTTTCATGTACCATTCTGATAATGCTAAAATCTTTTCTTTGAGTGATTTCATGCAGATAAATGTATGAAAAGATAATTAGACAAATGGTTTGACAGACTTGAAAACATTTTGGTCATCCTAATCCAAGATATGACATTTTAACTTTGAGGAAAAAAATATCATTTTGGCTTCTTTCTCTCATTTGGGATAACAATAGCATCTGGAGGCTGGAATTCTTTGCAGAATGAAAATGTGATTACCTAATCAGCTCTGATTTTCAAAGGCAAAGTAAATAGTAATTATCTTAATTTAGAGCACAAAAATAATGCTAAATACATGGAAAATCTTACTCCTGGCAATGTTGACTGATAGGCAAAGATGTGGTGGACTATCTGGTGACAGGAGTTTCTTAAACGGGTTTTAAGAAACAATTTAGTGAATCCATAAACAATTAATTTTCTCTTAGATTTAAGAGAACAGTCTACATGACCTCTTGAGCTCCTTGCTTCTTTTCACTTCTGTGACTAACCATTGTCACTGCTACAACTGTTGCATGACAAAATCAGGTTAGAAGGGAAGTATATGTATGTGAAAACAAAAGCAATTTTAAAGATTCAGGGAAGTGCTCTTCAATGACTTCTTTGGGCATATTTTTCCACTATGCTAATCAAATTCATTGGAGTTTTTTTGTTTGGGTTGGCTTTTTGCTTTTTTTTTTCCTTTTTTCTTTTTTGTTTGTTTGGTTTGGCTTTGTTTTTTTCTTGCAATCAGTTAAAGAGCAAGAGAGCAAGGAAAGCAATCAGATTTACAGCGTTGCTTTCCTGGTTAGACATCTGTGTTCCAGCCTCTTTCACATTCAAGATATTGATATTGGTAAAATTGATAATGAATTATTCTCCTTGAGGCTGTGGTTAATTAAATTGGCCACTCTTTTGTCTTTAGCACAGGCAGCTGGGGATTTCAACTACTTAAATTCTTGAGTGTTAAATTCTTGAGAAAATTCTGCTGTGAGACAGTCATGCAACTCATATCACAAAGATCCTGAATTATTTCAAGCTGTTAACCATGCTTCAGATGGGTGGAAAAAAATTTAAAATAATTACAATTATAAAATAATTATAAGCATATTTTAAATACAATCTCTTTGTGTGATATAGAACGTCACAAAAGGGAATCAGGTCTTTCTCAACCTGTGTTTCTGGTGAAATGGTGCTAAAAAGGACACATCTCCTCTTATCTGGCAGTCAGGAAGTTCTTGGATCTTTAGGTGCTGCAGTCAGGAGAGCATTAGGTGTATTTATGTTCTCACCTTTCCTTGTGAGCAATCTGATGGGAATTCCAGAGGAGCATGGTGAGAGGCAGCTGTCACTGAAGCACGTTCAGGACTAAGCCTGTCTGATGACCATTCCTGGGGAAAAGTTCTTCCTTCTCCTCTCCTGTGGGAGGCACAGCACTCCCCTGAAGGAAGAAGTGCTCCTAAACACATGGGAGAAGGGGTAGCCATTGGTGCACCTCAAAAAGTAACTGAGTAACCCCACTGTACAAAACCAAGGCAAGCAAAAAGAGAGGTCACTTTCACAGCTCACCCTATTTAATCCTCATCAGTTGCAATAACTCCAAGCAACATGCAGGGATTCTTCTCAAGAACTACAGTACAACTAAACTGGACAAAAAAAATAGATGTGATGCCTCCCTCTGGAGTTCACAGTCAAGGTAATAAAATGCAGAAAGATTGGAAAGCACAGGAGAGCAGGGAGGCAGCATTGCTGGCTGTAATCAAACCAGGCTATCAAAGTGACACTTTTTTTATTTGACAGTGGTTGGTTACACAGCACCAGGGCCTTTGCTGCTCCTCACACAGCCCCAGCAGTGGGCAGAATGGGGCTGAGCAAGGAGCTGGGAGGGGATGCAGCTGGGACAGTGGACCCTGAGTGACCAAAGGGACATTCCAGAGCATGAGCACAGCCTCGTGCTCGGCAGTGAGAGCTGAGAAGATGAAGTGATGAAGATGAAGTGATGGCATTTGCCTTCCCAAGCAGCCATCATGCAGTAGGGAACCCTGCTTTCCTGGAGATCATGGACACCATGGGAAGTGGGGAATGAATTCCTTGTTTTGTTTTATTCGTGTCCACAGCTTCTGCTTTACTTTCTAACTGTTTATCTCGACACGGGAGGTTGTTTTTTTTTTGCACTTTTACCCCCCTGATTCCCTTCTGCATTCCACGGGGGGGAGTGAGCTAACAGCTGTGTGCATTTAAAACAGCAGCATCCTAGATGCATTTGAGGATTTTAGGTTTTTTAAAGAAATGGCAGTTAAGCTCTTCAAAACTCATTAAATAATTCACACTTTTTAATGACATGTTAGTCAGAAAGAAATATTATACATGTAGAAAATGGTCCTTAAAAACTGAATAAAGAATGAAAACCAAGGTTTATACTGTTTATTTTAAAGTTGCAGCTTATAAGAATAGGAGTTTCCTTTCTGACCCTCATTTGGGCATTGATCAGACAAGGAATAGGAGAGTCTTCTTTCATCACTTCAGTAATTTTCAATGAAAATAGCATTTTCCAAACAAAGTCCAATTTACACTAAGTAGACTTATCATTGTCCAAAATGAATTTACTACAGAACAAGGCAGTACGTTTTTCTCCACCAGAACATAAGTACCACTCAACAAAAAGCAAAATTACACCATTGTTGACTTTTAAAGTAAGCTTATGTAATAATTAGGGATGCAACATTCTGTGATGGTATTTCAGTTCTCATAGGGATTTTTGTTTGACTAAGAAAGACTTACTTAGATCTGTTTTTCTGTTGCTGCCTATTCTCTCAACATAATTAAATTGTTAGACTCTGTGCTTCACAAAATTGGAAATTTTTGCAGTTCCACTTGTCCTGGGTAAAGTATTGTTTTTCAGGAGTTTTATCCCAGTTCATCTCCCACTGACAATGTTTCTAGGGCAGTGGGCTAAGAGAGGGAATTGGGTGAGGTTTTGCCATCCCTGGGGTCGGGACCACTATGAATAAACTGAGCCCAAGTGACTGATTAGTTTTCTCCACATGGGGAGACCTCATGTTCTGTTTCTAAGCTGTAAGTTTAGCTTAGATGAAGGCAGCCTTACAAATGTGAGATCTACATCTCCTGTGGGAAAAACTGTGACACAGAGTGGCATTTGTACTGCACGTGTATGTCATTGTCTAATTCTACAGCGGTGGGAATACAGATGAAGAAGGTGTGACTGGTATGTGTTCCATTTTCTGTTCCCTTTTACTTTGTGCATCCACAGTGATGGAGACAACCTGTCTCTGTCTTCATCCTGCTCACTCATATGCTGTTTGTCAGTTCTCTGCACAGACTTTCACTAGCTCCCTTCTCTTTTAGCCATATGTGATGCCAGAATCCTTCATCTGTTACATTTACTGCTGTGTATGTATATATATATATATATATGTAAGTATATGCACACACATCATTTTTTTAAATTGGAAACCTCTCCACAAGCTTCTCAAAATAACTTGACTGGTTACCCAAATCAGCTGTGTTATCTACTTACCAAAGAATACATATAAAAAATTGATGGATAAATAATTTAAGCTTCTAGCAACTGAACCTTGTATTTTCTTTTTTGCTTTACAGGTTTTGCTGGTAACAGTTCTATATTAATAGACTTCAATAGACTTATTGTGTTACTAAACCTCAATCAGCAAATCAAGTGACAACTGGTTCACTGTTTTGAGTAAGAGTGGAAAATTGGACAGAATTTCTATTTTGAATCAAGGCTACTGAACAAAAACTCAGTGTGTGTATGCACCACAGTTAGTCTTAAAATGTATGTTCACTGTGTTGTCTGTAGAGATAGGGACTATCAAATGTCCTTGCCATAAGCTTGTACCAAAACATTCTCCTGAGTGCAAAGAATATGAAGAGCTAAACACTTCTCAAAACACTACAGACAGAGCACAATACTCTGCAAAGAGTATTGATGGTCAAATGAGGATTTTAAACTTCCTGGTGCCAAAAAATTAAAAATCCAACACCTTTGATGCAGAGTTCGTTTGAGTAATTTTAAAGAGAAGAAAACACAGGAAAGTTTTATGTTCTAGTGACAGAAAACCTCCCTTTATTTGTTCATTGTAGAGCTCCACTGAATTCTTTCTTTATTACTGTTCCCTCACAGAACATTTAAACTTATTTCTGCATGGCTTTGCATATGCAACAGATGTAAATGCAAAAAGAAAGTCTTTAAAAACTATCTCCCAAAATGTGCTCTGAGTTACTTAGCACATTCCTTGAATCTCAGTGCTAACTTCATTTCAGCAGTTTTCAAGTATATTTTTACAAATTTCAAGAGAAACTGAAAGGCTTCCTCTCATGTACATTACTGATCCTCAATGCTCCCCTATGGATTAACATTATTTTCATGTGTCTAAAACACTTATGGGCAGAGACAAACTTTTCATTGCCTCATGGCATAAATTTTTCATTGAGAAGGAAACA
Source organism: Buphagus erythrorhynchus (assembly GCA_013400855.1). Lineage (NCBI taxonomy): Eukaryota > Metazoa > Chordata > Aves > Passeriformes > Sturnidae > Buphagus > Buphagus erythrorhynchus. The sequence goes on along the minus strand of VZTT01011124.1, from coordinate 22,465 downwards.
CATTTATGCACTTCAAAACTCATTAAATAATGAATGTGTTTCAACTGCACTAAAAATACCCAGAACTAATTACCAATATCTGCCTAGTGAACCTTATACACTTGGGCATATTTGACAAGGACTAATAATTATTTTACAGAAGCCTAGCACCTACCTTTAAGTAAGCTAAGATGCAATCATAGATAGTTTTAAAGGCTTAACTCATAGGTTCAAGCAGTGACAACTCCTACAGTCTCAGGATTCTCCTGCATCCAGCAATAGCAGTTTGGGATTTATAATCACCTGGCATTGTTGCCAGGATTTTTGGTCTCCAGGAAAAAAGTCTGATCCAGTGTACCTAGAACAGTTTCACTGAACTCACTTGGACACAGTAGCAACTGAAAGTGACCACCACAACCCAGCATAGATCCATCCATGCAGAACAGGAGCATTTGCAAGTCCAGGAGGAAATAGAAAGTGTGGAGAAAATTCTGCAGGAAGGGCAGAGAAACCTTCTCAGGTGATTATCCACAGAAAATGTTTTTTACTGTCAGCACAGAGCAGGCATGTATTGAGCTTTCAGTACCAGGCTCATATTTCTTGCCTATATCAGAGATTTTAATCCTCGAATCCCAGGGAAAATTAGTAGGAAATTTTCCTTGCAAAGAGACATAGCAGATTGGGTTTGAGTTTTCAAATCTGAGAGCGAACGTTGAAATGTATGCAATGGGTTACTGCTTATAGCTTTTTCTATAAAGAAATCCTGCATGATGCCAGATGCTTCAGGCACCTGATGTAACTTTGCCATTGGTTTATGGAGTTTTTTTCTCTAATGAGAATAAATGTGAGGAAAAACTAAAGAGATATATTATTTCATGTGTATAAAAAGATTATTTTAAAGATGGTGCTTAATGCATCCCAGTAAAGAAACTTATTTTGCACCAGCCCACCTTGCCACCATCAATAAAAGCCAGCTCATAACTAACCTGCTGCACCAGAGCTCCTTGGGCTTGGATTTCCTGTTTGGGAGAAAGGGAACAATTACCTAGTGATCTACAAGAGCATAAATGTTTGAAGTCATGGGCACTGACTTTCCACTATCTCCTCACCCCATACGGTCATTTACAGTAGCATAATTTTCAAGGAGATTAACATTTTAGGTATCATTTCTGGTGGGGTGTTTAGTGAGAGACAACTGACTGTCCAGTGCCTTATGTAAATAAAAGATATGTTATGAGACAGGGCAGACACATGAGCACTCTTTGGACAGGATGCTACAGACCTCTTGACTATCTCAAGGTAATTAAGAGTCAAGGGACCATCAGGAAAATGCCTTCTAAAATGCCTTCAGGAAACAGTTATCACATTTTTGTTTCTTCCCCAAAGTAAATTTCCTTTTTCTTTTTCTGGTCCACCTATACAAGACCTGCAGCAACAAGACCTGCAGTGACAAGCACAGCAATTTTCCTTGCAGTGACAACTATGGCACTGGGCTGTAAACTCCTCCAGAGAATCCACATCACCATAGGTGGGATAAATGGCCTTGGTTTGTCTCTTACAAGAGCAAGGAGGAGACAGAAGGGACTTTTCTCAGGAACTGCACCCATCATCACAGTTCCTTTTCAAATAAATCTGGACTGCAGCAGGATTGATAGTGTCCCTGAGAGCTCAGGGAATCAATACAGGCAGCAGGAAAAGGCAAAGGCAAACTGCTGTAGCTTCTTAAATGAGAATTGATTTTTATCCATTGTCCATTCCCATGGCAAAGGAACAAGCTTATCACTTCAAACCAAGAATAGAAGGGAGACTAATTCTCTGTCTCAGAAAAGGACAGGAGCTCAGTAGAGGTCACTAAGATCAACACTGTATTAAAGAAATCTTTTTTTTTCTTGACTTCCTGACAAAGCAAGTGGACTTGGTCTTCTCAGCTGTCTGTCTTTCCTCCAACTTTGCTGCCAGAGGCTGCAAGGAAACCAGGGTGCACCATCAAGGGAAAAAAAACCCAAACACATTCATGCATTTCTGAGGAATAAAGAAAGTTTGCAACATCTTGCAGGCAGAGAACTCTGGCTCTCCTGGGAGAAGCCCTGGAAGCCCCAACAGCTCCATGTTTGGCACCAGTCAACACCATGGGTATCAGAGCTCTGTGGGTTCCCAGATACCCCACCAGCCAGCTCCCTCTGACTGATCCTCCCATAGGATAAGCAGCCTAGATGGGGTGGAAAAAGTTCTGTTTCTTTGGGACAGAAAGCTGAAGCACAAGCAAGAAACACACCCTTTCATTTGTGCCTTTGAGTAAGCTCCACACAGCCCTACAACACATTGTATTTTCCCATAATTGCACACCAACTGTTAAGATTAAAACAAAAACCACCAGTCCAGCTTTGCTGGTGTACAACCAATGATGCTTAGTTTCTCTAATGCCTTCTGCACTAGGAAAAATATATTCAAATACACACATATATTTACATATAAATTTATTCAGGAGGGTGTTTCACAAGCATGGAAAGGAGCTGAATTCACTACAGCAGAAGGTAACAGGACTAAAATATCTTGTTTATCTCCACTGCTCTTGATCTGTGGCGTGGTGTGAGCAGAGAGGCAGGTGTTCCAAGCCATGCTGATATGGAACTGGGGCTAGGCAGAGCCTTAATGACATTCATGAGCCTGCTAAATATGTGTCAGTTCAAAACACATCAGAGAAGCTGTCTGAAGCCCTGGAGAACAAGTGTTTGTTCACCAGTCCATGTGCTGGTGTGCTTCTCTCCTAATACAATGGCATCAGTCTTTAGGTGTGGTGAAATTGGGGGTCTCTTTCCTCAAGAGACAATGGAAGAAAAGACAAGGAGAAGGGCACTCTGTACAGCAACATACTGTAAATACATAGAGCTGTATGTGTTGTATGTGGCTTTCATGCTGCAGAAAACACTTGTTGAGGAGGACAGAAGACACTGCTCTAGTGAAGAGGATTTCTAAAAAATTTCAGTCATGGTGGTGTGATTTGCAACACACCTTCAGCCCCACTTTCCTTCTTCATGGCCCTCAATTCCTTGGTCTGTCAGCTGGCAGCAACCAACGTATTCAGTCTAACCCTAAGGACTTTGAAGTTTTCCTGTGGAGCTCCCAAATGCCTTTTCTTTAGTTTTCAGAGTTTGTTAAACTTTAAAGAAAAGAAAATATGCCAGTGTCAACTGTTCCTTCTCTTAAATCTCTTCTCATTAAAAGAAATGGCTAAGCACGTATTAAAAATCTCAGATCTTTTATGACCTGTTCCTTTGGCAAAAAAGCATGTAGACACTACTTTGGATTTTGGTGAGGGTTGTTTTTTGGGGGGAGGAATCCTCCTAGAAAGCATGTTTCATCAGTACCCATGACAGGGAGAAAAATATTTTGGATGGGAGATAAATCTGTCATGAAGCTGTCACAGCTGACAGGACTCTCTGTTGATACTATTCTGTCTAGTTTGGTATCATCTTGTCACAAGAGTGTGCCTCTCATAGCTGTTTACAAAAAGGTTTTCTGTCATATAAAATAATTAGAAGCAATCACAGTCTAGCTTTGTGACTGGAGGTAAGGAGGAGGATCCAATACACAGCTTTCATGGCAGAAGGAGAAGATAATTAAAATTAACTATAAAATTTCTGGATTAATTCTGCAACTTGATTTTTCTTTCCATATCACAGAAGTAGTATGGACCCAGCAGTTTTGGTCACAGCCTTTTCTTTGCATTTGCTCAATGAGCTAACACAATGTCTCTTAATTGGCAGATTTGATTACATGATGATGATAATTGATGTATTCAGCACAAACAGCTCATAAATTGCCAGAAAATCAACCAATTCATTAAAAAATCAACATGCCTGCCCCCAGAGATCAAGACACTGGGTTATGTTGACTAAAATAAACACAACTAGTAATTTGATTAGACAACCTATTATATGGAATTAAGGAAAAAAAAAAAAAAAAAAAAAAAAAAAAAAAAAGCGT
>VZTT01011124.1:2020-18492 GCA_013400855.1 Buphagus erythrorhynchus | reverse complement strand
AAAAAAAAAAAAAAAAAAGAAGTGGCTTCAAATGAGGCATACATATTTAAAGCCAGGAGGAAGAATTTCCATCAGTTAAGCTTAACTGAAAGATAAATTATACTCCTTTGAAGTATGGGATCACAATAAGACATTTCAACTCAGGAGAAAGATTTAAAAGTTTTATGGGCATGGTACCACAAAGTGCCTGACTGGAGATCCTTTGTTAGCAACAATAAGTATCTCAATTAATTCCAAACATTTTTAGAGGATGATGAAGTGCAGCTGTATTTTTTTTAAATCTTTGTGGAATATGAGTGCTCAGGTGTCACCTCAGGTAAACAGCTGGGGCTGGGGGATGAACCAAACTCAAGATTAAGGTGTCCTGCACTGCTCATGGCATTGGTGCTGGTGCCAGTGTTTGTAAGGAATCAGCTTGGCAGACTCTTGGCAGAGCTGCCCATGGCAGTAGGATCTTGCCCAATGCATTGCTCATTAAATCTCCTTATGTTTAAGCCCAAATATGTGTTTAGCACCGTCAAGGGGTGCAATTAAAATCCACTGAAATATAAAATAAAAACCTGACACTCTGGGGTCAATGAAAATGTATTTGTCATGGCCCTTAGTAGACACAGGAAGTTGCAAAGTAATCATCTGCATCACCTCACACACACCTCACTACTGAGAGCTACTGCATGAAAGACACATTACAGGTATGGATGGATGCCATGCTTTCTTTTCATACCTTAGACAAATTGTTGACCTGAATGTATGCCAGGACTCCATGAGCAGAATTTTTTCTTCTGGAGTTGCTCTAACTCTGGTCTGTAAATAGGGAAACACATCAGTTACTCCAAGGGAAGGGAAGAGGTCGTGCTCTATGCCAAAGGGTGCCAGGGATGAATGGTTTTATTTGCTCACCTACAACCTCCCCAGAATGTAAAACAAGTTTTGAACACACTTTTGATTTGGGATACAGGTCTACGTACCAGGGTCAAAGGTTTGACACCTGATTGTGCAGCAGTTTGAGTTGTTCCCCCTTTTGCTTTTAGTGTAGTCTAAATTAGAGCATTTTATCACTAGTTTCATGCATGAGCTGAGAATTTTGATCTAATATGCTCTGAAGGCCTTTGACTGATCTATCAATTTAATTATTCCTGAAATATTGACATCAGAGGAGGCAGTCCCTGGGACTGCAAGGATAATGGTCACTGCCTTGAAAAGCCAGGAGCAGTGTTTCAGTGGGGATTGTTGTCTTCTCTTTTTTTGTAACTTTCTGGTTTGCTCTGGTGGCTGTGAGAATGCAAAGAAGCACTGGTTTGATTAGAAATTATTGATATAAAGACAAATTAATGTACATTGCAACTGAGAGAAATTAAAGCTTGAGCAAAGCTATAAAAATGATGATGATTGGGATATAGAAGACATCAGAATCACATGCAAAACACCACATTTTTTTCCAATAATCAGAGAATTTCTTCCTTCAGAACAAGCATTGGTACTCATTTCTCACCCACCCCTAGTTCTTTTTATGTTAAAATGCTTTTCACAAAGCTAAATTAATAAAGGCAAAATCTGTTTTATGACAATTGTCAGAAATCAGAACTGCCACATCACATATATGTTTTCCAGATTTAAACCTGTACATGCTTCCAGCTTCCTTGATCCAGTTATTTATTGTACTCATAATTCAGCTCTATATATAATGTATAGTTGGCTGGACAGCTAACAGCTGCTGACAAAAGAAAGACTTATACTTTCTTACCCTTTCAGCATTCCCAACAATAAATTATTCTCCTTATGACAATTCAGAAACCACTGAGAAGACAGGTTATCACAAATTTCAGGCCCCCTGTAGAGATGTAACTCTCTTTATATGTTCAGGTTTTTTTTTAATTGTACAGTCTGAGTGAAAGGGTTCAGCAATTGAAGAGGGAATGTTTGCAATGCAAATAAATCAGGAAAAGTAAAAGTTACAAATACAATTTTGAAACTAGTATTTCTTTAGTTTCTGAAAGTAACTCACTACCTGATTCTAGTAGCAATTATGCATGATGGGGAGCATCTTTCCCAGACGTGATTAATGATCTTTTAAATTTGCATCTGCGTGACTTTCTGTGAATAGCTTGGACACAGCTGGAAAAAATATCAGTTTGACCCTAAATACAAATGTGAAACAGTTATTCATTAAAGGATACAAAAACATGAATCATCCCTAGAATTTCCTTGTATATGACATATTTTTGTTCTTTTCAGACACTGCAAAGATTTCTGCAGCACAAAAAAAAGGATGCTAATTTCCCACTGGAGTCCTACCTTTACCTATTTGGTTTCTGTGGAGTGAAGAGGAAACAAGGGTCTTGCAGACTGCTTTTCTCTTCTCTGCCCTCTTTCTAGATGTATTTGAGGCTTACCTTCTTATCAATCTCTTGTCATCCGTTGACATCTTTGTTCTTGGAAACTGCAGTTAAAGTTAATTAACTAGCAGTATTGATAACATTATTATCATTATTCCTACTGTTTAACACCTGCATTGTCACATAAGCAAGAGCTATATTGTTCAGGACAGTGCACAGATACTCCAAAGGATGGCATTTACTTCAAAACACAACTGTATAGGCTGAAAAGGGAAAAAATGAGGGGGAGGGAAGGTATGCACAGCATTTATAATCTAGCCAGCATGTAATGCAATTGAACCTATTAAAATGGAAATCGTGAGAACTCTCACATTATGACACAGGAAGGGTCAGAAGACAGATTTTGAAAATCCTAATTCAGAAAGAATATGAGTCTTGCAGACCAGGGGCTTCCCCAGAAGCTGAGAGAAGCTTTTATGGAATGCAATCTCTGTCAGTGCTCAGGAGGGCAGCTGTGTTCAGCAGCCTGATGGCAGCTTGGGACATCAATCAGTGAGCTTTGGTCTCCCACCCAGATATATACTGGTGGGAGGGAAACACAGCTTGTACTCCAAGGCAGCTGACAGTACAGGTGGGAAAATGCTTCCATTTCAAACCCCAGCACTTCTGACCAAGCAGTGAGAATGCATTCCCCCATCCTATCCCTAACTAGTGAGCTGCTGGACTCCCAGTGCTCCATCATCCCTGTGTGGATCTCTCTGGAACTGTGATCAGGAGTGCAGTGATCAAGTGATGCCTCTCTTTAGAAGGGACTGAGTAAAGAGCAAACACTGAAGTGCTTTTGTAAAATGATCAGGAGTTTTTTTCTGATCCTGAATATGGTAAATGCAGCATCTTACAAACAAGTCATCAAAAAACCCAAAAATTAGTATATGCTTCTTCAGTGTGTTGGTACCTTTCTAACAAGATTTTATTTGCAGTTCCTGGTGTATTTTGATTTGAATAGCATAGAAGTACAAAAACATAAGTGTGAATGAAACTCATGAACTCCTACAGCACTAGTATCCTTTAAGGTTCCTGATTTATATTTAATGTGGAAAGATCTTACAGCTGTTTTTAAGCATTCCTTGTATTTAGATTCATGCATACCTCTCTGCAGTTCTTCACCTTCCAGGAATAAGAAAACAAGTTAACATTTTCCATTCAGTCTTTGTTATAACAAATAATAACAAACTTGAGACACAGGGACTTGTAGCACAGGAAATGAAAAATAACTTACCCTGTAAGTTTGGATCATTCCTCTCAGTTAGCAGAGATAACTTTGGGTTCTGAGTTCAAGTGCTTTTCTGCTTCTTCAGGACTCCTATGTAGGAGGACACTGAAGGAGTTTGGGATCTGTAAATACAGCATTGATGACATTATTTGAATCACAATAAGGATGTAACTAAATACCTAAAAGATCCTGGTACCACCAATCATATTAGTGCAAAGGGAAGTATTATGCAGAGGAGAGGGAGAATGATTGGGATTTTATGCTGGGATTTTATGAAGTCTGTGGACATAGAGATCCCATTTGTCCCTCGTGTAGCTGTTATGACCCTGCTTGGCAGGAGAGAGGAAGAATCATTCAGGTGGGAAGAGTGAAGAGGATGCATCCCACATCCATCTCCAGTGCTGGAGCAGAGGAGTTGTGCAGCTGACACTCATCCTGCTCTGGGGATGCAGACAGAGGGGAAGGGAATGGGAGAGAAAGAGGGAACAGGGCAGACTTCGACAGAAAGTGACACAAGCACTGTAAATTTTTGAAACTGTCGATACTTAGTAATTTTGTTACTGCAGAGTTAAAACCAAAACACGGATGTCAGGTCTGTGTACTGACCATTACCATTGTAAAGGTTTTTAAATGCCTTTTTTCCCACTGGCTTTTCACTGGCTTGCACAGGGAAATCACCAGGAGCTGTATGAGGACACTAATAGGAAATCAAACAGTTTCTGGGCATGGGACAGAAAGATCTGAGAAAAATGACCAATGTTGAGCAGCTGGTTGTATGGGTAAGAAAGCACAATCAACACATATTTGTGTACATAACAAAGGTCTCAAATAATCAAAAACACTGTAGACAGACCCACTCACAACATTGTGAATCACACACCAAATCAGCACCAGGCTTCTGGACAAAAAGCTCATGGATTTCTCCATTATCTACCAAGAGCCTCATGGCTGATTCAGGGATTTGAACATATTTTGAAAGATGTTGCAACACATGTTGCAACAGATGTTGCAATAGAGATTTTTCTCATACAAGCAGTTCCACAACAATCTGCTTCTGATAACTTGCCTTTAATATGCATTTTTCTTTTCCTATCTCATCCTCTTCTGCTTTCCTTCTTCCTACCATGATGCACAGTCTTGTCCTCTCAATTCAAATTCTGCAGGTACTGCTGCCTGCAAACAGAGGATACTGCCCTACATAATAATAACAGCAGAACAATGCTGCATTAAATGAGATGAAATATTTCCAAAGTGACCTGTTGGCAAATGCTAATAATTCAGAATGAAAATATCCTGCAGATAAATGCTATATTTTGTTCAAATTCTCAGTGGATAAATATTATTAAGTCTTACTATCAGAACGTTGACATGTTTCACTGCAAAAAGTCCAAACTTCTTTTGTCCTTCCTGGTTTTTGATGAAATAATAGAATAAGACTATCAGTTTAGCAGCTCTGAACTTATTGAAATGAGATGCTCTGTATGGCAGAAAGAAAATATTTCTGCATGTTTTCTTTGCAAGTTATTCTGAGATTTTCATCCCAATTTAAGACAATGTAGAATTTTGAAATTTCAGTCTTTCAGATAGCAATTTCTTTTTCCAGCCCCATGTAGATATTGGAGAAAGAAAACAAAGCACCAGAGCCTCCAAAGGAAAAAAAAATAGAAAATACAAATTTTGGTAACTATAAAAACAACTGACTGAGAAACAACCAGTAGCTTTCCTGAAGTACTGTGGAAATAAAAAACTTTGTGACAGTAATTTTATTAAATGTAAATTTAATAATATTAAATGATTTGGCAGGCATTACTGGGAGATTCTCAATGTAGCTACTGAATCTCTGTGTTAATTTATCTTTTATTCTCTTAATGCATTGCATATTCCTATTTTAGACCTCACATAATTTTATCAAGGACCTTGTTTGCATGGCAAGTTTTGCATTTTCTTAAATACAGAATTACGAAGCTGGCACTACCAGAGACTGTTGCAGATGCAAACCTCACTATCAAATCTCTGCTCACAAGCTTTTCCAAACACGACAGCAGGGACTAGTTTATTCCCATATCTGAAAGCAGAAGGTCTGAGGAAGACCCTTAGGCTTGGTGGATACAAGAAGCAAAAAGGTTTTTTTTCCTGGAGCTGAGTCTGTAGTTGTTTATTCACACAGCCAGCCAATGAACCACAGAGATCCAACAGTCACTTGTTCAGTGAAGAATCCCCTGCTGAATGGAGAATTACTCCACTATTTCATACTTCTATTTCTGACCAAACATCTTTCATACTGAACTAAGTGTGAGGAACCAGAGAAATTCCTGGGAATGAAGGGCTTGGAGCTGTTAAAAAGAAACAAAACAGTGATAGTGAGTATAGACTGATAGCAGAAACTCTCCTCCAACTGCCTTCTTTCTTTTAATTGCCCACAAAACTGTATGTAGAATTCTAAGAATATATTCCAATTGCCCTATGAATGAGAAGATTTAGTGATTAAACCCTGGAGCTAATTGGGTTATTTAATCATCAGTGTAGACTATTTCTAGTTTCAACTCACAGGGATGAGTAACTATTTTTGGAGAAAATAAGTGGAGGAAAGGCAAATTAGTTGTCTTGCTGGACTTATGAACTGTGCATGAGCCCCTTTGTGCAGAACTAGGGCAAAATTCTTTTCCCCTGCTTTTAGCTTCTCAACAATATTAGAAATGTTATGTTTAGAATATTAGATAGAGAAAGCAAAGGCACAAAGGAGAGGTAGCACAGACACTCTGCTGAGAAGCAATAATTATAAATATCAATATCATCTCATCTCCTGCAAGATGCCTGGCATGGGCCACCCTTCTCTCCCCAGTGCTTGCCAACACAAAGTTGTACCAGTGCTGAATGGAAAGCACACTGCCACAGCTCCCTCCTTTTATAAATAAACACATCTATGCAAAGTCACAACAAATTAGGAACTTCTTGTTTCTGTTCATTGAGCTTGATGGAATCAATAGTCAGCAGGGATCTGGCAATGGATTTATTAAGGCAGCTCTCAAAGCCTCAGTCATAGGAGTGAGAAGTCACCCACTGGCCTCTTTTCCCTGTAAACAGGAAACTGGGCTAAAATAAATCTCACTTCAAGTGAAAATAATGGATAATACTCACCTTATATTGCACTCTTTTGCCATCTAAAACAGCTGAGCTTTTCCCTAAATAATTCATGAATGGCTGTTCAATGACCAATATCTGATAACTGTATTGTCTTGTCCTGTGAAAAGAAATTCAAATAAAACCAGAGAAACAGTCCTTGGCATTTCATGCTTATTTTTTGCCTGTCTGAAGAACATCAATCCATTTAAGTAGATTTGCTTTTGATTGACATGTTAGAAATTCAGACATCTGCAAAGCAGGTGTTTGTCCTTTTCTCTTGATGTGCAAGTGTATAACACTAGAGCTTAATATTTATTAGAAACATTCAATCAATCTTCTGAGTCTGCAGTTCTCTGGATATGTCACATATTAACAGGGCTGGGAATAAAAGTCAAACACAGTACCAGATGTGAAATATGACAGTGCTGTAAAATGATGAAGGATAGATAGAACTTCTCACTTTATTACCATTGTAACAAACTTTTTTACTGAGGAAGCCACAAACAAATAGAAGAATCTATTGTGCTGGGCAACATTCAGGTTCTTAACTGGGGAATAAATCTTATCCCAAATATTTTTCAATCCGTGGCCTTGTAGGAATGCTCTTGCTGACCTTATTCTTGGAGCAGCTCCACTGACAGCAGTGCTGTCACAATGATAAAGTTGTGCTTGTATGCGCTGCAGAATTGGAGCTTTAAAAGATGAAACAAGAAAAAGAGTCACAGCCTACAGGGATCTGTATTCCCCATCATATTTAATGGCTGGGAAACCAAGGCAGAGATTACTTGAGCCACCATGGTCAGAGGTCATCATTAGCCCTGGCAATAACTGGCAGGCATTTTTTGGCATTTTTGGCAGGGAGACCAAAGATCCAAATGGGCTTTGTAGACAGAATGTTGCTTTGATAATCCTATACATTTTTAAATTATTATAAAAATAATTATATTTTGTATTAATACCTCATTAAGTTTTAGTCATAAAAACAAATTAAGGCAAATTTCTCAGCAGAAATGTGAGTACTTTTCTGGAAAGGTAATAATCCAAATGTTATTCTCAATAACTAACAGTCACTTGAAGTTGCTATTCCCACACCAACAGATAATAAAAAAAGGATCTCAACATAATAATTTTAACTATGAAATGTCACCCATTCTCCAAGTTTTCCAAAGGCATTTTTTAACAGTTTAATAATAAAAGTACAATTTAAACTACATTAGACAAACAAAGTAAATTACAAGTTTTGGTCTGAGTGTGTAAATTACAGATTTGAAACATTTAAAATTAACCAGGGAAGGCAATGCAAACAACTGAATGGAACATTTGCAGGGGTTAAGGAACTTGAGATCTGGTCCCAGCTCACTGACATATTTAATCTTTCTGTGGCCCCTGAGTGAACAGCTCTTGACTTTAGAAGGTGTTTTCTGAAGCTTCCACATCATCGTGGTTTGAACCAGGCAGGAACAAAAATCAGTGCCTAGGAAAACCCAGAACCAAGATAAAACACCTGTGTCTTTTTTTTCCTTCCTTCTATAGTGACATCTGCTAGCTAAGGACTGCTAGGTCCAGTTGAGTTGGTCTCCAAAATAAGAAGGCTTTAGTGGGAAATGCAGTGGGGCATCACTGAAAGGTCACAGTGAAGTTCATGCCCATGGGGAGAGCAGGAAGGATTGTTTGACTGAGGCACCATGAAAAGCCTTATTTAGACATAAGTCTGGGCATAAGATTCATGTTGCTTGAAACCATCTGCCAGACTCAGTAGAAAAGGTTTTTGATAGGGCCCAAACTAAAAGAATGGTGGAGACACTTGTCACATCAAAATGTCACCTGGCAGCATGCAGGTCAGAGGAGGGCATCTCCCCTGGTACCTCTCTCCTTTCTAGGGATTCCCAAGCCTTGCAGTGGGAAGCTGCTGCCCCCTCACATGACTCTTTCCCCATGAATTGCAGGCATGGAGACATGCTGGAGACAAAAAAATTTCAGAAAGCATGAGTAGTGATCCTTTGTAACAGCTTTCACAGCCACACCTCCTGAGAAAACTACATTCCCTTGTCAGCTTGTGTTTGCATCTTGCAATTAGACTGACTGAAATTATCTCCATTAAAAGAACATGCAAATGGCACCAGGCATAAAGATAGGATGGCAGTGGAACAGAGGATTGCTCATCCTACCTGGAGATGAGTCTGAATCCCAGTGATAGATGATTCCAGAAGTGGGAGGATTCTAATTACATGAAAAGTGAAAATGAGCAATCCAGTCAGAGCAGTGTCAACAGTGATACATAATTTCATCTGCAGATTTGGTTTCTCCTAGTCTGCCTCTAGTTTGCATGGACCCACCTAGACTGAACCTAAAGGCCTGTCCCTGCACTGTGGAGTGACTGGAGACACAAGAACATTCTCTGTTGCTGCCATTTCTCACTGCTCTCTGCATAGTGCAATGTCTTACATGTGGTTCAAGAATTATAGATTAGGTGTCAATAAATGCAGTAAAAAATGGTTTTGAATTGAACATTTCCTTTATAAATGTGTTTTCAGATGAAGGTATATTGCAAGCTGCCACACAACACATTCAGCAAGTACTACCTTGATATCATAAGACATTGTTCTGCCTCCAAATTTGATTTGTGGGAGGAGGGACCCAGGAGAGTTCCTCCTAAATTACCTTGTTGACTCATTTTGCTATTGAATTCTGGCACAACAAGGCTGCATCACTAAACAGTGTTTAGTTGAATAACCTCTAAAAGGTTATGCAACTATTATGTCTCATTGCACGGTGTCTATTTCTTACACCAGAGCTTATATTTATTCAAATTTTATAGTATCAGTGCTTTGTCTTTTAAGAAAAATATTCACAGTACAGTCTCAGGCTCCTGATTTCACATTAAGTTATGCTCTTTTAAGAATAGTTATGCTTAGCATTTCCATTTCTCTGACTTCCTATCAAATACTTAGTGCTTCATTCCAGTATGCCTTTGAAAATTAATACCTTGGCTTCTTAAATTGATTTACTCAGACCCTTTATAATTTGCACTGCACAATACTAGAGTCAAAACTGTTAAAAACAGAAAAGAAGGGTACTTCACTCACCTTTTTTTAATATGTGTGTCAACCCCCAACGATGGGCAGGGATATCTCCCACTAGATCAGGTTGCTCAAAGCCCCATTCAGCCCAGTCTTGAACACTCCAGGGATGGGGTGTGCACAGCTTCTCTGGGCAACCTGTGCCAGTGCCTCAGCACTCTCAAAGTAAAGATTTTTTTTTTCTAATATCTAATCTAAACCTACCCACTTTCAGCTTGAATCCATTCCACCCTCTTCCTGTCACTTGTAAAAAGCCCCTCTTTGTTTTTCTTGTAGGCTCCCTTCAGGTACTGGAAGGCTGCAGTTAGGTCACCCCAAAGCCTTCTCTTCTCCAGAATGAACAATTCCAATTCTTTCAGCCTTTCTTTTCCATCTCTCTGACCATGTCCATGTCCATTCTCTGGGCTCACCTCATCAGGTCCCTGTCCTTCCTGTGCTGGGACCCCAGAGCTGATGCAGCCCTGCAGGTGGGGTCCCACCTGAGCAGAGCAGAGGGGCAGAATCCCCTCCCTCCCCTGCTGCCCACGCTGCTTTGGATGTAACCCAGGATGCAATTTGCTTTCTGGGATATATATGTATATATATATATATACACCTTTGTAGGCAATTTTTCTGTAGTTCTGGAACTATTTTCTTATCTAAATAGGTTTGTGATGAGATATACACAATAACTCTTTCATGGAGTGCTTAGCAATGCTTGGTATTTCATTTTGAGAGGGAAAAGGAAGAGGATGCATTCAAAACTCAAAAGGCCTTTGGGAAGTGGGATTATTTAAAACATAATCTCTAGGCAACACAAGCTTTTCTGGTTGCAGAAATCCATAATAGTGGGCTCAGATGTACTGGACTGAAACGTCCATTGTCAACGCCCTGGATTCCATTAATATTTCTTATTTCTTGCATATTGACCCTGTTTTGAATGCAATTTATTTGTGTTTATTTTACTGAATGTCTTTGAAAAACTAACAGATAATGACACCTTTACAGCTTAACGAGTTCTTCACAGAAAATAAAATTTTAAATTTCACTTGTCATTTGTTTTACAGTGTTTATCCCAGACCTACTACCTTTGACCTTCTTGCCACATATTTCTTCATGTTTACTTTAAGCAAAAAGCATTCAAAAGCTCATGAAGATGAAAGGATGTGTGCTTGATGAGTTGATTATAAAGAATTTCCAGTATGTCCAATAAAGCTCTTGCATTCAGCCTGTGTCAGGGCTATGGGCAGGATTGAATAGAGGAAAGAAATGAAAAAAAAACAGAATATCTCGAGTCTGCTTCAACTTAAGCACTTACCCTGCAGATTACTTAAAGGCCAATCTTGCAAGTTATTCAGAAGTAGGGGTTTAGAGCTTTACAAAGACAATTGTATTCACTATGTTCCAATTCAGAAAAAAAAAGGGTTATTAATGTTTAGAAAATACTTATTCATCTCTCTGTGAATCATCAGACTGCTTGATTTTGCAGTTCTTATCCTTGCCTAGTTGGAGAATCAACATACAAAGTCTAGAAGTTGGATTGAATCAAATAGAACTGATTGTGCTCTGAAAATGGATGTTTATTGAACTTTTTTGGTCTGCCTCACAGCTTCAGAAAAACAGGAATTCTTGGCTGTGAATAGCAAACTTACCCGATGAAGGAGATATTCAAAACATTAAATTGCTTTTTGGGAGGAACTTTGGAAGCAGTGAAAAAAAATTTAGGTTGGTATTTCCTGCAATAAGTTATTAAGTGATTGACTTGAGAATCCAAAGCAAATGCAATAAATATTCATTAGTAGATGGGATTTAAAAAATAATATTTTTTAAATAACTGTATTACATTTAAAGCACAAAGAAGAAGGAGAGTATTCCCTGACTAGAGACTATTCTTCTGATCATGTTTTGCTAAGCCAGGAGGTACCAAAAATTAAAAGGTGAGAGGTTTAGGTCCTGTGCAGCAGCCAGTAGACTGGAATGGAAAAGGCTTGTGCTCCCTAAAGAGGGAGTAATATCAGCATATAAAATTCATAGCACTTAGGAAGAGCCCCATAGCTAAAGTTGAAATGGGTGAAATGAGCTGTAAATTGCCATTTTGTTTTGTGTTTCTTGATGCTTGCAGAATCTGAGACCACTCACAGATATTCTCTTTTCTTCTACATGATATCTATGAGAATGAGGTATTATTCTTTCATGTAAATTTTATGGTGTGTAATTTTCAGAGGCAGTGTGTGTGGTAACTCGGACTGGAGTTAGTTAATGTACAACTGAAAAATAAAGATTATCTGAGATTCTTTTAGTCAATAAAGCATACAGCAATGTTAGCCACCCTGTAAAGCATTTCAAACAATTTTCAAATAATTCCTTTGGATCTTTATCCTGCTGGGATTCCTTAATACTTTGGAGGCATTGGCTTAGTATATACTATGAAAATGTCATCTTTGTTGCCTCCCTAAAATTTTGTTTTATTGTGGCACCTATGAAAAAATCTGAAATTACCAGAAGCAATGAGAACATAACCAAAACTTGAAACAATGAAGTAGCTGGAATTCTGAGTGCACCTCTTATACTGTTATTGTCTCCCTGTTCCCTTGCACTGACACATCAATCTGTGTTGGCCTTCTGCTGTAAACCAATTGGTGGAAGTAACATTTTCTGATCTGCTGTCCAGCTCATGTCCACCAGGCACCCTATCCATGACCAGGCATCCAAAGCATTTCAGCACTATGAATAAATGTAATAGAAATATTTCTGCAAGTTTCTTTCAGCTATCCCCCAAAATATATATATTTGTGAGGGACAGTCAAAAAACAATGGGGAAAACTCTCTTCGGTACTTTTATCTCATGGCAGATGGCAGGCACTGGGCTGAGATAAGGAGAAAAACCATCATTTTTCCTTTTTTCTTTTTTTTTTTTATTTTGATGATAAAACTGAAGTCTGCTGGGCTACACAGGTCTTTCCTCAGCTTTGTAGCTAATGCCCAAGAAACTTGTGATGGAGTCTCATAGTGGAGAGGACTTTGTGCATTCTCTTGTCTTTTCACTTCTTGCATTTCTCCTTTCTGTCCAAAATGTTGCTAATGCCTTAGCTCAGCCCTGATTTGGCAGAAATTGAGGGATGACTATATACTTTGAAGGAAAACTTAGGACTTCCATTGATTAAACCATTTATCAAATACTATAAATAGATTTAGCAGATCTTTCTAGTCCCAGGCCCAAAAAAGCACAGTTGTAACCTTCTCCTGCAGGTTTTTCTCTGGATGTCATCCTGTTTTTTCTCCTGGAAGCTGATCAATGTGACCTGGCCAAACTGGACACAACCTAGACACTGTTCTTGAAGTCTGGATTGTCAAAACATGAATTTCACTACACACCCCATGCAGTCAAACCACACAAGCTCCATGCCTATTTGTCCTAGATTTCTACCATTCCTAATCCATCTGGGCTACCAGATATCTATAAATTCTCCAGACCAGTGCAATGCATGGATTGGATGAGGATTAATATTAAAGCCCTGTAGTCCTCCAAAACTCATGCATTGCATGCCTCTCTCTTACACAAATAAATCTTAAGTCGGACACTTTGTTTATTCTCTCAGGGCAAAACTGACAAGCAAATCAAACAAGGGGCTGTATGAACTTGTTCTGCTAATGCAGACACAAGGCACTCAGCTAACATTTGTGTAATGCCTTTCTTGTTTAGAAGTATTTGTGAAAGATGAGAAAACCAAGTTTGCATAGCCTGCAAAAGATCAGGGTTTAAATTAGATACAAGGTTAGATTAAATTCAGATGGTAAAATTCATATTGACAAAAACAGAGAAGGTAGTCCAAGGAAAGAAATGTTGATTTCCCCCCACCACGCAGACCTTTGTAAGACAATTCTGTTGGAACTAAGAATGCTGTGTCTTTGTGAACAAGTAATTAACTCAGTGTGGGGCTCTTTTAAAATTACTTTCTTAAAAGATTTTACTTCTCTCTAAACTCTCTAATTCATTTACAGTCACAAATACATTTTATTAAGAGTTGTATATGATGAAATGTATTGGGTCTGACTGGGATGGGGTCAACTTTCCTCACAGTGCCTTTGCAGTGCTGTGTTTTGTATTTGCTAGTATTTGCTGTATTTGCTGTATTTGTATAGCTAGAAAAGTGTTGATAACATATCAGTGTTTTGGCTACTGCTGAGCAGTTCTCCTACATCTTCATGGTTGTTCCTCCAAAGCACTACCACCCAGCCCCCAGCCCCAAAACCTAGGGCTGGGCAAGAGGTTCGGAAGGGGCATAGCCAAGACAGCTGTCCTAAACTGACCAAAGGGATATTCAATACCATTTAATAATTTTGAGCCATTTTGAGAAAGGGAACATCAACAATATCACTGAAGGAAGATGAGAGAGGGGTTTTTAAAAGAGCAGACAGAGAGAGGAGGAAAGTTGCCACTGAGGCCAACAGAGGGAAAGATGTTTGCAAAGAGGCACAGAGTGAGGTGCTGGGCATGATTTGAGTGCAGCTGCATTCTGTGCATTTTTGTATGTGCTCCTTCTTCAACACAGTAAGACCATACATTCCTTTTCTCATGGTGCTTCCAAAATTAAATTTTTTGCTGCTGATGATGTTTGAGCATGCTGAGCTTTTGTGTACCCAAAATAATCTGAATCTCTGGGGCAAAACCTGTGGGAAAAGAGCCCATCAACTAACAAAGAAATAAAATTTTTAGCTTCTTACTTTTGAAAATTCAATTTGAGTCATCTTCAGCATCCAAGTTTAGTCTTTGTCAACAGAACTTTTCATGCAATTCCTCTGTACTCTAGACACAGTATTCATCTCTGGCTTGGAGGTTGATTTTCAGCTTTTTTTAGTATTGTCTGAAAAGCTGTCATATTGTGTGAAAGCAGCAGCTTTTAAAGCTGCTTCTTTATCCAAGAGGATCTTTTATCCAGGAAAAAGTCTTTCCTTTTGCCATAAATTTCATTGGTGCTATGCCCTGTTTTCTCCCAGCTGCTTAGGATATAAATTCTTATTACTAGCTCCATTTTAATGAAACACCAGTAGCATCTCTCTTTCGTGCCAGAATTTAAAAAACTCATTTATCACGGTTAATCCCAGCAGGTGGAAAGCAGGGCTTGTGCTCTGTAACTCTTCCCACAGCTTGAGTTATGGTGCTGGGCAGGGGAGCAGCCTGTCTTTGAAGGGCACCATTTTCAGTGGATGGTGTCAAACACGTGGATGGACAAAGCCAGCCCAGCCCTGAAGGACCAGGCAGTTGTTGGGAAAACAGCACTTATCCAAAGCACTTCTATGGATAAACACTGAAACAGCTTCTTCTCAGTTCTTGGCTCTCAGCATGTTGCTCTGTGTCCCTGGGCTGTAGCTCCACTTCAGGGCTGTTTGAAGCTGACAGCTGGGCTTTTTTTTTTTGTGTCTGGGGGTTTTCTCTGCATTTTTTGCCCTTCTGTGAAATTCCAACAGACTGGTTTCAAAGAAAGGCATCTGTTGCCTTCAGTGCAGAGCTGTTGAAAAGCAAAGTAACTGCCATTCTGTGCCTTTGGAATAGTTTTCCTTTGGATTACCTGCAACTTTTATGAGTCAAGATATGGGACTTGCCATATCCCAGCTGTTTGTGAGGCTTCCATTTCTTCTGCTGTGAGATTAGTTGAAATAAAATAAACTTAAAACAAAGCCAGCCTGACTTCAGAGGAATATACACAGTAGAATTAGGAGCTGCAGTATCATGCAATGCCTGATGGTTCCTCATTATGGAAGTACTAAACTGGGAAGATGCTGGAATGTTGGCAGGCCTGGACAGAGAGAGGTCATTAAAACATTTCTACTTTACCAAGGGAAGCTAACATACCATCACTGGCATGCATGTTTAGATTTTTTCACTCAGATTGAAGTTAAAATACCCATTTTCTTTGCAGTTTTCAATGTAGGAACTGAAATTTATTTCTCATTCAATTTTTTTCTTTTTTTACTTAGATCTAGATATTTGCTAGCTGGGTCCACCCTTCAACTAGTCAGTCTCTGGAGAATGTCTGGTCCATCTGTTTGGGCTTATGGCTCTAAGTGTAATTTTTCTGAAGCCAGTAAATATAATTTGTACAGTACCTTGCACAATAGAGACTTTTCTCTATGCCTGAAGAAGCCAAATATGAGAGCAAAATAAATGTATAAATGTACAAGATGTTCCTAAAAAATGTGTGCTGTGAAGAAACCTGTGAGGAACATATTCCACCTTGAGCCTGCTCTGTTCAGTCTTTCTTCCACCCTCTGCAGGTTTTAACACTTCCCTTTAAGCTCCTTCACCTGCCTTGCAGTCACTGAATAAACACCTGCACCCCCACCTGTCACTCAGGGAAAGCCTTTCATGGGACAGGTGAGAAAAATAATTTGTGCTTCTGAGCACTGTTGCTGTTCACACTGCAATGGTAGAGAAACGATTGCTGTAGGTGTTGCCTCACTTGTCATAGCTGCTGCTCCTTTGCCCACTTTATTGGGCGAGTTGAAAACTGAATTGGAAACACTGAGATCTTAAAGAAGGAGCAGTAGCTGGGTGAAAGCTTCTTCAGGCCTGGCTTGAGTGCTGAAGGAGCTCTGGGTGTGGGGCTGGTCTTTGTGCATCAGATATATGGAGAAATAGTGCAAGATTTGCACAAAGGGTCTTTCACACGTTTTAATCTC
>VZTT01011123.1:4757-21230 GCA_013400855.1 Buphagus erythrorhynchus | reverse complement strand
CTGACTTTATTTTCTTTTTTAAATTTTATTGGGTATCAGGAGCTATGGACTTCTGTTCATAATTAAAATTAATGACAAAGTCCTGTTGAGAAGTCATTTGAGACTGATCCATAAAGTGGAAAACTGTTTGAGGATCCTTGTCATGAGAATACATGGCACTAGGACATTTGCTTATAAGTCACCTTACTTAGTGTTTGTATGGTGCCAATAAATCATGTGGCTTTGATTTTTTTCCACTCTTTTGAATGCAATGCAGAGTGCTAATCTCTTACTGATGTTGACAAAGCTGTAGAGAGGTCCAGAGTTGGCCTCCCACACACCTGAAACCCAGAATTTCAGCTCAAACCTCCCTCTCTGCCATGTAAATCTTTGAAGATAATTATATACCTTGTCACAATTAAACCTTTTTTATAATAGACTTTATTTTAAATTCAAGTACAAAAATACATTTTCAGTACAAACACAAAAGAGTGGTCATAGAGACTGTTTTCTTCACACAGTATTTATTCATGCCACATTCATCTTTCTGGCTCTGCATCTGCTTTCTGTGAATATTGATTAATACAGAGTCTGATTTTTTTCTGCATATTTACATTGGATAGTGGTGATCTAAAGTAGCACATGTGTAAACCAGCATGTATGGCCCAGAGCATCCAGAGCTCCTTGATCCTGGAGTCTTAACTTGTACAAATCTGTTGTTTCTACTGTGACTGCTTATATGAGAAGAGACTTATTATCTGTGAAGATAATATAGATCTGTGTTTATATAGATACAGGAAGGACTTTGCTTATTCCCAGTCTTCTGGAGATATAGCTTGAAAAACATTTCCCTAGCAGGTTTGGAGTTAGAGTGAAGTACATTGGTCTGTCTGTGATACTGAATGTCTTTTTTTGCTTTCATCTTTGCTGTACAGGCAGCTCTCATTGAACTTTGATGGTCAAACACTGGACNCCTTCTAAATCAAAGCTTTATGCCACTGGCATGTGAAAGTAAAAGGGAGACTAAAGTGCCAAACCTGTCAGAAATGAAATCTCATTGCTCAACTATCAGGCTGTGCAACTGGTTTCATAGACTTATCACATAGTTATCACAGGCTTCTATCATGTTACTGTTTAGAATTATTGGGACTGTAGGAAGGAATTTGTCACTTGTCCCTCTAGATTTCGTGAAGGACTAAGTTTTTACTGTCCATTAGTCTTTAGGTTCACAGTTTTAGTCCAGCTGTTTGTGACATGATACCATTAGCAATGACCAGCTGTATAACAGAGTATGTGAAAAATGCTTGGTTTTAAATTTGTTTAGTGTTCTACAGCAACACTATGGCTTCTGTAAAGGTTTAAGTGTTGCCACATATGGAACTCATTGCAGAAGCCTTGCCATGGGCTCTTACAGGGTAGGGAATACATTTTCCTGTGCACACATAAAGCCAACCCTCCCTATGCCTTTGGATATTCCAGTGATGCAGGTAATATGTATTTATAGTAGAGTCTGTGCAAGGAAAAAACAAGCAGATAGTCCCCCAAGTACCACAATAACAATTTCATCCATTTAATTATTTTCTTTTGAGTGCCTAGAAAATTTTGGCCTGCTGAAATTGCTTTTGAGAGTGTCACCTTTAATCTTGTAGCAGAGTATTTGAACTCAGATGTTGGAAACAGATTAACCAAAAAAATGCTGCTTACACAGGATGAGATATGCAGACAAAATTGAAAAGATGGTACAGAATGTAAATCCTCTTTCAGGAGCCTTAGGAGAATGTCATCTGATTATCATAATGGCAACACAGGTAACCATCATTCTCTGCATTCCATAAAATCCTGACTCACAAGTGAGCTGAGTTTTCACAAAGTTAAACTATAAGATCAGCTACAAAACCCCATGGTTTTTGTTTTTGTCATTCTTCAATTTCTAGGAAGCCTGATGAGACCTAGCAGCTCAGGAGCATTGAGGCTGATGAAATCTAAATTTTCCACAAGCTTTTTCTTCTTTAGTATGCTGCCAATGAAAAATTAGCAGAGTAAATACTGAGACTAGAACTGTGAGGTTTTCTGGGGCAAAAAGAAGGTTTGTTTGCACTTCAGTACTGTTTGCGGTTTCTTTCTTAGACTTATCTACTGTGCATTTGGAGTTGATAGTGAATTTCTCCTGCACTTTAATGGCTGTTGTGCCAGGAGGCTGTGGATTTTTATATATTTTCTTTTCCTTGATCAAATAGTCTAGGCTGTTACAGGGAGATGAAGCAAATTAGGAAATATGTTCTTTTATAAAAAATACTTAAGAACATGCTTCAGGAAAAAGAGAATTAGTTTTAAAGGACAGATGCATCTTAAAAAGCACTTACATTTTAATCAATGCCTTAATTTTTATTAATCTGTAGTGAAAAAACCCCAGTGATTAAAATCTCAGGAAACTGATTTGAACTTACAAGCTGAGTTGTTAGCTGGAATTTAGAGGTTTTGCTGTAACAATCTATCAGATCCTATCTCTGTGTTAAGTGCTGAATGACCTTGTGCCATTTATGTTGCTCTGTGGTTTGTCAAAAGAAAAAGACCTTAATTTGATAATTAAATAGGAGAGAATGAAAAAATGTATTCTGGCAGTTTGTGACCAGGTTGGGAGTACAATGTCCTGTTTGTTCTTTATGATGGAGGCAGTGGAGATAACTTAAGAATTACATTTATTCTGGATAACACTTGCTTTTTTAATATTTTTTTTTAATTCTGAGGGGTTTTTTAATTAGTATTTACACCAATATTCTTGGTTTGTAGGAAAGGAGTCTCTGTGCTGGTGTACTTAATTTTGTAAGAGTGCTGGAGTGAAAGCTTCCCTATTTATGTCAGGTAGAGCACAATGGGACAGTATTCTTTAACCTCTAGAACTATGAAAACACATTCAGAAGAATTGGTGTGTAGTTGGAAAGGAAATTATAATTGTAAATAGGTTTTTGGGGTTGTGTTTCTCTTAGGATTTTGGGTAGGTATCATTTTTGTTTGTTTTAAATTGAGGTTTAGCTGCCAAGTTCTGAATGTTTGGGAATAGTTTGAAGGTCTATTTGGAAGCAATTGATTCAATATTGTCTCCTGCCCCATTCCTGCCTGGTGGCTGATGGGTTGTGCTGTCCCCAGTGGTGCAGAGAATACTGGGAGACATTTGGGGACCCTGTAGGGTGGGTGCTGCTAGATTAATGCTGATGCTGCTGCTTCCTTCTCTCCCCCTGCTTTCTTCTGCATCTCCCTCCCCATAAAATATCCTCTTGGATAATGCTTGTGCAGAAGTAAAACTGATGTTACAGCCTGTATACTTTGCCTTTCCTGGTTTTGCAGCTGACAGTGCAGTGACTGTGACAAGTGCACTGTGAACTTGCTGCTTCTTCTACCCTTGAACCTGTCAGTAAATGTATAGGGATTTCTTGTGTGGAGTAATGTCCTCTGCTGGGGATACTGCAAGTGTGTGTTTTCTTGTAACTTGGACTGGAGTCTGACACAGGTTCATGCTGATTTTGAGCTGAGCACTTCCCAAAGTAAAGGAAGCTGGGAAGCAAATTGAGTTGAGCCTTGCCTGCAAATAATAACATTTTTTAATCTGTGGTGCTGCTGGTTTCACACTGATAGAGATCATTATTACCTTCCTAATGATGGTATTTTTCTTCCTAATATTTATACTCTTTTGCTGATGCTATTAGCTTGGTTATGTAGAGTCTGCATGCTGAAACTGCTTAGACATGAGGCTGTGTCATAGAGATCTATTCCACACACTGATGCTGTCCTTGACTTCCTTTCACAGGAACAGGACATAGAAACTGCTACTGTGTTAATGTTAGATACAGAAAACATCTTCTCTGTTCACAGGATCAGTTTTGTAGAATTGGTGTGCAAAAGAAATGGCTGAACTGATGTTTTAGGCAGTTGGCTGTAGAACTGCATGGAAATGGGAGTGGAGGAGTGTCTGACACCAGCAAACCAGAAGTCATCAAAACAAACCTAAAGCCTCTTCCATCGTGGAGAGATTTATAAACGGTGCCAGCAAGGAGATCTACTTCTAACCTGACTGGGGCTTACAGGTTAGCTTAGAATTTTCCCTGCAGAAGAGGAACTTGTTTTACATTGTCTAAAGACAGTGTGTCACCAGTTACACTGTGCTTCACCTGGACAGCCAAGTATGCCTTTTTCTTTCTTTCTTTCCATGAGCCAAGTAAATATAAAACCTAAACTGAAGATTTGATCATAGGGAAAAACATCTGTTGTTGCTCACTCTTTTAAAAGATCTGGTACAGTGCTAGAAGGCAGAGAGCACTGTGGTATGAAACCAAACATTTCACTGAAGTCACTATTGCTAATTTCAACTGAATGTTTCCATGGGCTGTGTCTAAGTCCAAGTATAATCTAAATGTTAGATGTCACTTAAAAGTATGTGATGAATAGTGGGATAGAGACAGAGATACGTGGTGGAAGAGAAGGCTTTAATAGTGAAACTGTAGGGTGTGTTCATTCACGATCACCATACTCTTTGTCCAATACCACAGAGGGAGAAAATCCTAATCATGCCAAGAGCTGAACAGCTGTTGCCCTTCTATACAAGCTGATGCCTTCAAGGGTGCATTTGCAGAAAAATAGAACTGGGAGCATGGAATGGATACACGTAACAGGACAGGCTAAGCCAATTAATCTCTAACTTTGCAATATGCATACATGCACATATATGTAGAGGGTATATATATCTATGTAGTATATGTTTTTTTTTTCCCCAAATCAGAATAAGGTTTTGCATTTAACTTGAAATGTTTTCTCTTTGGTCTGCCTCTTTAAATCTGATTGAGGGAAACAGAAGGTTCTCTTATTGGAACATAAGCGGCTCTGCAATGCACTTCTATTTTGAATGCTCTGGGATTGTTATGTGTTTTTATAGTAATAAGTTAAATAAATAGACCTATATCAGCAATTTTGAGGATATGAGCTTAGTGTGCAAACATCTGTTGTGTAGATTTGATGTGTACCCCTGCCTTTCCAATAAGCCTTTTGAGATATATCTTTTCAGTTTAGTTATCCTGCAGTGCTTGATAATGTTGACCATTATTCTGTGACAACAAGAATAATATTTTGAAGATATTTATAAAAGATAAATTCTTTTATCTGTTCAGTTTTCTACTTCTCTTTCTATGTAGCCTCTCTTTGTCTCTTCTAGTGAAGTGCTTCTATTTTGAGGACTGCACAGAAGAGAAAACTGACATACTGACATCTTAAATATTGCTCATGGTAGCTTCTACTGTTTGAAGTTTTTGAGAATAAGGACTTGGCAGTACCTGAGTGTGCACATGAATGATTCTCCCCCTCCCACTGTTCTTGCTGGCAGATGGTCCTTGAAGGACTTTTGCCAGCCAGTGGAAGTCAGAATAGCCCCTAGGAGTGACTGAGACCAGGCAGCCTTTCCCTCTTGCTGAGCTCAGCAGAACAAGCCTGCCAGTGAAGCTGATCTATCATTTTCAAAGTTGTTTCATATTTTCTGTCTCAGAAATCACAGTAGTGGCAGAGCAGAGTGTTTAGCTCCCCATGAGAGTTGTCAAACATAACCAAATATGAAATTAAATGTCTGTTACAAAATAAATGCCTGGGAGAGTGAGTTTCCAGTCTTAATGCTGCAATAACACAAGTACCTTTTAAAATATAAGCTTTACATAATTTTTTTGTTCTAAACGTTTCCTTCTGAAAAAAGCACAATTAAGACAGCTTTGCAGGTTGGGACAAACTTCAGGATGCCAGTAAATGTTGCTCTGTAACACCAATCTCACTGCCATAATAGTTCTGTATAGAACTGCTGTGATTTCACCCCCTCTGGCAGCCAAGCCCCAGGCAGCTGCTTGCTCACTCCCCCACCAGCAGGATCAGGGAAGGAATTCAAAGAGTAAAAGCTGGAAAACTCATGGGTTGAGATAACGACAGTTTAATAGGGAAAGCAAAAGCCATACACACAAGCAAAGCAAAATGAGGAATTAATTCACTGCTTTCCATGGGCAGGCAGGTGCTCAGCCATCTCCAGTATAGCAGGACCCATCACATGTAACAGTGACTTGGGAAGACAAACATAATCACTCCAAATGTCTCCCCCTTCCTCCTTTTCCCCCCCAGTTTATACACTGAGCATGATGTCACATGGTCTGGAATATCCCTTTGGTCAGTTTGGGTCACCTGTCCTGGCTGTGTCTCCTCCCAGCTTCCTATGCAGCTCCCACATCCTTGCCAGCGTGGCCATATACCAAAAGCAGAAAAGGCTTTGTAAGTGCTGCTCAGGAATAACAAAAACATTTCTTTGTTATCAACCCTGTGTTCAGCACAAATCCAAAATACTTCCCCATAATAGCCACTGTGAAGAAAATCACCCAAGCCAAAATCAGCACATTAACCCAGATTTAATCAGCAAATGTGGTTTTAATAATTAATGGCTTCTTTTTCTGTAAAATAAACTTTATTTTGTGGATGAAAATTCCTCTTTTGTATTAATTCTTTTTGAATTCATATTTCTCCTTCGTTTTTAGTTGTTCCAAATTGTCCCCTGAACACTTGTTCTCCTCCTGACCTCTAACACTGTGGATTAAAAAAAAAAAAAGAACTCCAGATGGTTCACTTCATAAGAATGAGGGTACCTTTGTAAGGCATTTATATGAGTTAAAAATCCAACAAAGAAAATAAACTATCCTAATCAGTGGTCCTTAAAAATTATGTATGCAGTTTCAGACAATCACGATTTTAGTGTGAGATTGGATAAGCATCTCCCAGATTTCCCACAGGCTATCAGAGCTAACTGGACTACCCAAGCCTGATGAAAGTCTGTCTTACATTGGTATATATCCCATCCCTTCTGGTCTCTATTGTAATTGTTGCAGTAGCAGGTGGCTTTCTGCCGCTTTGCACAAATGGGGTTTGGTATCTGGTCATCAGTGAGTGGTTACAGAATACAGCAGGGGTCCAGTCCCCTGTGTGCCCCTCATGGACCAAAGCAGGAATCTTAATAATTTTGTGATGGGTATCCTTCAAACAGCAGAATTCCAGTCTGAATTCTGTGACTTCCTCTCTCTGTGACCAGGCTTTGAAGAAATGCTGGAGATAAATAAGAGATTATTTGACAGAATTGCTGGTGAAAATAATACTCCAACTTGCATTTGATGTGGTTGTGGTAATAATTGCAAGGTATCAGAACTGATGGTTGACTAAACCTATTTTCTTTGAAAAAGGTTCTTCTTCCTTCTTTGTACCAACCATGAAAAACTCTAACCTCAAGAATAAAATTTTCCATGGACTTTGATAATGCAGAGATTTAATCAAATGTGTTGTCATTCTGCCCTAAATCAGGATCAGATGCATATCTTTCTTATTATTTAAACTGTGAGCACTGAATCTCTAGGCACAGCTGGTTCCATAAACGCAGAGGGAGGTAGTTTCTGCCCACAGGAATGTAGTGTTAAGTATGAGACAAGAAAGAGACAGTGTGAGGAAATAGTAAAACAGGGGGAACATGAGGTTAGGATGACTGGTCAGCTCAAGAAGCAGCTGTAATAGGAACCTGGCTGCCAAGTGTCTTTATTTTATGGTAATCCATTTGTTGCAATGCCCTGGGGAACATGATTTGTTTTAGCTGAGCTCCAGAATGGAATGTAGATAGAGCTGATCATCCAGTCTCTGGAAACATTCTTCACATTGAAAATATTCTCACATTACCTATTGTCATTATTTTCTGCAAATAACAATGCAATAATAATAATAATAATAATTATCTCTACAATAATTGAGCAACTGTGCTCATACTCAGTTGTGTGACAGTGTCCTTGAAGACCCTGGCACTCCAATGATTACTCCAAGTAGCTTAGACCAGAGAACTTTGCTGATTACCAGTGAGCTATGAAAGCATTTCAGCAAAATATACAGAAATGCACGGGGGTTCCTCAAAAATCTACAATGTAAATATGCAGAAAGGAAATATTCATGGTAGTCATCTTCTTTGGAGAAACTTACAGGGCTTCACATGGGGGACAGAGTCCTAAGTATTTTAATTTTAGTGTGAATGGATTTGACATGAATGCTTTTATGTTTATTTAAGAGATATGTACAGTAAAATTTGTCACTGTGTTGTGCAGTTTAAATGTAATGCAGTGAATCTATAAGCCTTGTCATGGGGACCTGACATGCCTTAAGTGCTCTCTCTGTCCACAAATGGCCCTATAGTGAGATAAAGGGCTGGTGATGCAGGGGTCAGGATAAAGTGCTCTCCAAAGTGGCTTTTCTGCAAAGATGTTATTTTCTTGTCTACTACCACATTCCAGGCAGACTCAGACTCTCTCTCTCTCTCTGATGGAATTCTAAGCCATAATTGATTCATAATCTATCCTCAGAGATTTTTTTTATGACTCTCAGTTATTCCTAGCAAAACTGGATTTGAATTGAGTTCAGCTGGTCTCAGCAACAGATGTCAGGTATCACTAAATAATGAGGGGTCATGTAGGAGAAAGCCAAAAATATTCACTCTTTCTGTAATCTTGACCAAATTAATCTTTTACTCACTGCATGTTTTTCAAAATAGTTTTGTATTCTTACTGTTTGTGAAATACTGGGATATACATAACGTATGAATATTGCTATGGAATTGAGTAAAATTATATTGGGAATGTGTATTTTTCCAGTTTACTTTTAATTCATTTTCGCCCATTATTAAATTTAAAAATAAGAGAATTACAAGTAGTGTCATAAATCAATATGTATCCTGAACTGCAGAGTAAGTAATTTTTATAAGAGGGCAAGCTCCTGTGTTTATAATAAATCAAGTTCATTATCTTTTGAGCTTCCTGATTAAAGTAATTAGTCATTTATGCTGATACAAAGCCACCAGTGAATTCTTTGCTTTGTTTCACAAATATTAAATCTTGACTTGTTTTGTAAGGGTCATTGGTTATAAACAGCTCCACATTGTAATGTAAATTTGTTGCTTTGTTGGTGGGGAAGTAGTTTCTGCCAAGGCAAATTAATACACCAAGCAACTCTCCTCCAGTTAGAACAACCTGTCTTTAAGCCTGTGCCCTGCAAAGGGATTTACAGTGCCCAAAGGACATGGCAGGAGCTGGGTAGGGCGGGGGGGTCCCTGGTGCTTGGTGCTGAGGTCCCAGGTCAGGGAGGGGCTGCAGGCTGTGAGCTGGGGGCTGCTTGGGAAGGCTGTGTGTGCTTCCCCACTTGTGCATCTTCCTCACTTCCAGCTGCCCATTCTCACAAACCACGCTGGACAGCTCTGCTTAGTGTCATTCGCTAAATATTTGGGAAGGTGAGAACTGGATGTAATTTTATATTTGCAGAATGCCGCTGTTACCTGAGTGGCTTCAGTTTGCAATGCGAGTGTCACTCCAGCTTGGTATCAAAAAGGTCATTGCTCATTGCCAAGCAAAAATTTGTGCTTTTGAGAAAAGTATTCATGAGATGGTATTTCCTCCTGCTCTTCTTTAGCTGTTGGTAAGAGTAGTCTCTTCTGGGTAGAGTCAAACACAACTTCATTTTCAGTATGAAAACAATTGTGTTCCTCTGGAAAGTTTCTCTATTTCCAGGCATCAGTTCTGACCAATATGTACTTGGTATCATATTTGTAAAACTTGCCCTTAGACTGGAATAAATCTGTACATTGAGGACAGAAGTTCAGAAGTCTCCTGAGTTTTTTGTGGATCTTAATTGTGTATGCCTATGCTCACAGGTAGAATGAAGTAGGATGAGCCTGGTAATTTCAGCATAAGTCTGGCTTTTCTTCTGAACATCAAGTGTTACAGGATCTGTGAAAATGTAACGTTATAAAGCATCTTATGATCTACCTTGACTGCAACTCTTAAAGAAAACCAGTCTTCCTTCTGCTTTGGTTTCTTTGTACAATTCCAATTCAAGGGTAATTGTGAGCCTCCAAATTCTTTCTTTTCATATTAGATTACATCCTTTAGGGTTAAAATAAGGGAAACCTTTCCAGCAGTTACTCTGGTCACCTGCTGTGCAGACTAATAATGCCATGCTAATCTCAAAAGGACTGTCAGTCACAGTCACATTTGAATTTCAGTGTTTCAGGAAGGAGACAATCAAGAGAGGGAAATTAGTTGAACTAGTGCTATGTTGTTCTACTTGATTTTAAAATCTGCAGTCAGTCAAGTACATCAAGAATGGAAGGTGTGTTTTTAAGGAGGTACAGATTTGTTTACAGGATTTTTTGGTGAATTTTAATGGCACAATATTAATAAGGAGACATTACTATAGGGTTTTTTTTATTTTAGCATATACTCTAGTGAGAAATAAGTAATAACATATAGGGTGAGGATTTGAGAGATTCAGCTTCTAAAAGAGGGTAATTGTGACTAAGTGGAGGTTAACACATGAGCTCTGGCATTTGTTTTCCTGTTGTTAGTGATGAAACACTTCACAGTGTTCACAAGGAAGCTTAAATGTGCTTTCAAGAAAGACTTTTCATATGCTAGGACAAAGAAAATAGATATTTTCAGAGATTTCTAAGCATTCTAGCATTTTCCATGCTAAAAAAAAAGGATGAGCTGCAAGAAGTTGTCTAAAAGGATGAACATTGTAATTTGAAAAGAAAATAGGTTCTAGTGACTGTTCACCACCTGGATATTAATGCAGGCAATTACCAGGTCTTGCCTTTCAAACATTATCATGTTAGAGCAAGAAAAAAGCCTATATTGTATTTTATATGACCTTTCTAATACTATATATACACATATAGATTTGTGTTATTTGTCTCTGATTCACCAAATGTTTCTTATGTGTGGCTCAAGGCATTTATTTATTGCAAGGCTTCAAGCTGTGGTAAGCAAGGTCATAGATTAAGAATTGATTTCCACAGTTGCTCTAGCATATAAACTAAATTTCTCTTGGTTGGTTATAAAAACTACAGCTGGGTATAAATTCAGCTTTTCAACACTGTCTTGAAAATTAATGTTAAAACAAATGAGAAAATACTCTGTATATATTGCATGCTTCATTTAGACCTTCAGCTAAAACTTAAGGAAAGCAAATTGGTTTTGTGCTGCAAACTGCTAAGTAAAACTATGCCAATAATAAAGACGGTGGGGGTTTTATTTCACTTGTTCTTTCTTGTTATGACTTTATCTTTTAAATTCAGATTTCCTGTACAGTTTCCATCAAATCACGTTTTGATCAATATCTTGATTAGTCCTTTTTTGTATAATATGCTTATAGAGACATTGCTAATTGCAATAGGAATTATTATTATGGGTTTCAAAATGAAATATAACTTCTCTTCTTTGGAAACAGACAGTCCTACGAGAAATAGAAAAATCCTGCTGTTTTATTAGCATTGTCTCTAATGTGAAACACATTTTTTTTTTTTAAACTGAAGACTATATTTAGACTGAACTGAAAATCCACCTTATCAAGGAGATGTGTTCTGGGGGTGTTTTATGTTTTTCTTTGTGGGTTGTCATGTTGGGTTTTGCTTTTAAGGCGTGCTTTGTGTTGGTAACAGTAGTAGAGTTAAACTGTATGCAGAAATCAGCTTGTGTAAATGTCAAATTCACTCTTTCATGAATCTTTGCAGCAATACACAGATTCCTACTGACTACATAGTGAATCTCAAGTTGGAGAAATTGGCTTCTTAGACACATCTTTGAAGAAAATATTTCTGATATAATATCCTGCCCTCTGTTATTGAATTAGTATGCCTAGAAAAGAAACCATAATATGTAGTTTGTTTCCAGATCACTATCAACATCATCAGATGGCATTAAAAAATACTAGCTTGGCCTCTACTGTTTCTGCACGTGTCATAGCTACTGTTTCTGCTATTAGCAGAGGAACCAAATTGCAAGATGATTTTTCTAAGATAACACAGAATATTGTGTTAGCTTGATGGGCATTGTTTTGCAGTGCACAGCCCACGCTGTACCTTACTGCACTGGCCCACAAGGGAGTAGTGTGGCAAGGGTTTTGTGGTGCTCTGTTCTGCTAAAACAATATCTGAATTGCCAACCCTTTTGCACATTAGTGCATGAAGTAGCTTTCTCACAATGTGTATGTAGAGAAAAGCAGTTGGAAAGAAAAGTACTGTATGATGGGAGCAGTAAAACAGTTTGGTGAGTAAAACAGGTAAAGGTTTGAAATATAAACTTTATTAAGGAAAATGTGTATGGCAATGAAGTACCTCAGAAGTCACTCCTCTTGCCAATTCAGATGGATATTTTTGAGGAATGAAGTTGTGAAATTCATTTGTTGGTAATGATCTATATCCCCTCCCTGTACTGCATTTTGCAGGATTAGAATGCTGAGATCTCCTTTCATGGCTGTTCCCAGCAAACTGCTTAGCACTTAACCATATTTTGCAAAATTTTGAGTGGCAGCTTATTTTAATGTATTGGAAAGTGAGGATTTTGTCAGTTTTCAAAATGCCCATGTCTATAACAAACTTCCTTTTGACTTCATTGAGATTTCCATATGGAGATACCTCAAAAAATGCAGCTTTGTGGTGAAATACAGTGAATCAATTCAGCTCAGACTTTCTCAGAAAGCCTTGTTAGTAAGGAATTACAATTATCAAGTCTGGTAGTCAGGAAGGCTTGTTGTTATTGTATTACTGCAGGACAACTCAAGCTTGGTCATGCCTGAGTGAATACAAGATTTATGCCCATTTCTAAAATGTAGATCTCTTTTTTTAAAAAACACTGAAATATGTATGAGAATTTTGGACTGATTCATTGACTTTGAATAAATTCCTACAACAAACGAGTGAAATAAAGAGAAAGTGAAAATAACTAGCTTAGCAGGAGTCCTTGGGTGAGGTTGGCTGCCTGCAGAGACACAGAACTACTAAAGAGAGGTCACTGATAATTCATTGTAGATCCATTTGATGGGAAACTTTGAGAAACATAACCTTTCCAGAAGCAGATATGGCACCACTCTCCAAGATTTATGGGCAGGAGTTAACTGTGTACACTTGAGCAATGTCTGTCTAGTGGCAGCCTAGAAGTTTGGGCTTATGTAGGAATCAGTTGTGAAAAATTCTGTTTGAAAAAGTGCACCCACAACACGTACTTGAGACTACTGGGGTGTTTGAGTTAGCAGAGAAGTGTGCTGCTGTGGTGACTTGGGCACCCAAAGATGTGATCAGAGGGCTGGAGCCTCTCTCCTGTGAGGAGGGGCTGAGAAAATTGAAGTTGTGTGCCTGGAAAAAAGAAGGCTCTGGGGTGATCTCGTGTCCTTCCAGTACCTGAAGGGGGATGGAGAGGGCCCTCTAGCAAGGCTATATATTGACAGGACAAGGGGTAATGGCCTTAACATCAAAGAGGGAAGGTTTAGGTTGAATATTAGGAAGAAATTATTTTCTGTGGGGGGTGGTGAGACACTAAAACAGGTTGTTCCTAGATGTGGTTGCCTCATACCTTGGAAGCGTTCAAAGACAGGGATAGAGCCCTGAGCAGCCTGGTCTGGTAGAAGATATCCCTGGCCATGGCAAGCAGTTGGAACTAGATCTTCAGGTCCCTTCCAAGCAATGCCATTAAAAGATTCTGTGATTTTGTGACTTGAGTCTTTCCTTTGCATTTTAATTCTGGCATGTTTGTTATCTCAGCACTTGATTTGAAATGTAGAAAACTGTGCTCTTTCTGACTTTAATGGGAGAATTAAACTTGTCAAGTTCCCTNGATCAAGGGACTGCAGTCATTTACATTTGATTGGGCTTTCTTGGATGCATATGCAATTTCTCTGCACCCCACTGTACAGCACTTGGAGCCAGGCTCTGGTCTGAAGAAGGTGACTAATTACAGTAATTATCTATTGCTCTTTCTTCTGCACATCTGCTTGGCAACATAACTCCTTGGCTTGGGTTAAAACAGCACTGAGGCTTTTTTAACCACTCTTGAGAGAAAAAATATGTCATGCAAGTAGTTATACATTCCTGATTTCATCTTTCCACCGCCCGCTGCCTTGGCTCTGGCATGGGTGCTTCTGTGAAGAACACTGAGGTAGAAGTTGTGAACAACTGGTCTTGCTGAGACTCCTCCTGAGCCTCCTTCTGTGTTGAGCTCCCTCAACACCAGAAATAGCTTCCCTAAGACTTAAGTGAACACATTGGCGTTTTTCTTTTTTTTTTTTTTTCCCTCTGATGATAGCATTTTCCTCAAGGACCAGATGACAGCACCAAATGATGGTTGGGTCACGTGTGGCTTTGTTCTGTTTGGATGGTGGAAAACGGGACATACTGTATGATCTTAGTAGGGAGAAGGATTTTAATGAGCAAGATGATCAAGAAACTTCCAAACAATGAAACTACATGACCAAAAGAGTCTCATAATGTAGGTTTCAAATGCTCTGTAATTTTAAAGTATCAAACCTGTTGCTGCATTCTGTTTTAAAACAACTCTACTCATGCCTCTTTCTCCTGTGCTTCTCTGCTTCTCTACTGTGGAATCTTTTCCTTTGTGGAAGGGCTGACTTGAACCATTTCAGGTTTTTCTCTGTCTTGTATAAGGGGTAAACACACAGCCAAGCATGAAGCAGTTCTTTGCTAAGAATTCCACCTCTGTGGTTACTCCACTGCTGTGATTACATTTGAGCAGCTCTAGATTTCAGTACTGTTGCATCCTTTTGCTTTCAGTATTTAATTAAAAGTATTCATAGCCTGAGAACAGAACAATAGGGGGTTTCGTGTCTACTAACAGTGCCTTCCTCCCAACCCCCAAAGGTTCAGCTGTGAGTGAAATGCTATTAAAAGCAATATTAGTGCAGATGCCAAGTGGGAAGAGACAGCGAGCATGTAACAACAATTAATTTGTTTCACAATGAAATGTATATAAAATAATAAATTATTTAAAAACAGGTTTTCTTCTGTTTATCTTCTAATCTCAGTTTTCTGTAAGAATAATAATAGTAATTTTCTAACTAGGCAGCGGAGACTTTGATTCCAGTTAGTCTTAGTAATCTTGCACTGAAATGCTTGTATTTTTCAGTGCTGATGCTCAGTTTTTGTAATCAATCCTTATGCATTGACTGTCTTGAAATTTAGTCCTTTCTACATCTACAGGTTTTAATAAAAGCATGCAGACTTCATTTAGTTAATCAGCATAAGACAAAAATGGATAAGACACTTGATGGATTTTTCATAAGGACACACGTTTTTGTTTACAGACAAGTGAACACATTAGGTTGTGCAACAGCTGTGTCTATGTAGATGTAGAAGTGGGCATTTATGCTGGGCACAGATTATTTTTTCTCCACATATGCAGGCATAAGGCCAAGGCAAAAATGTGATGTTTAGTTTCTAGACAGTACAGAATGTCTTTTGGTCAGTTATTTTATACAAACTTGTTTCTGTATTGCTGTGTAGGAGGATTGTAGCATTCATCATAAAAACCCAGATCTGAGCAGAATAAGGTGACCTTTCCAAAAGCAAACTTGCAAGAAAAGTTCTTACATTTGAAGGGCTACGGTTGACTTTTTAAAATTATGGTTAGTTGTTCATCTGATCTATTTGTCTAGAAAAAGAGTACTAAATCCTGTGACACTGACAGTAGAACTTTGATCATGGGAATCCAATATTCATTGCTGGAGGGCGTTTGCTTTTATAAACAGGAACTATGGTTGTTAATGTTCTTAGCATCCTCAATCAGTATTTGGAGCATACATATTTCAGGTGTAAATACACATCCAGAGCTTGATACTGTTATTGTTGTATTCCATTTATTTATTTATTTGGTGAGTATGTTAATATTTTTTAAATAAGGAGTATGGATTTATTTTTTTTTTACCAAATTTTTGCAATGGATACTTCATCACTAAAAATCAGCATTATAATGGATCCTTTCTGAGTCTCTGCTCTTTGGGAAACTGCAGTAGCCCACCTTCTGAAAAACATGCAGGTGGGTTCAGAAGAGCACCTGGAATTGCCAATTCAAGTTCAAGAAGAGGCATCAACAGTGTAAGATGGCTATACTACACAACTTTCACTCCACTGGAATTCTGCTCAGTGTTTTACAGTGCCATGCATGTTCTGTTACATGGCTTCTGTTACACCTACACTGGCTCAACCAGCAGAAAATCAACAAAAACATGCAAATGCTGAGAGAGACACTTGAAGAAGCTGAAGAAATAGAGTTCATCTGGTGTGAGACTTCTAGGTATGCTCTTCTTTTTATCAACAAAATGACATAGTACTTGAACTATTGATTTTCTTTTACCTGATGTCTGAATACAGATTTGTTTATAGTATTTATTGTTTTCTTAGGAAGCTGAAGAAGGAAATTCATGTTGAATGCAGGGCAATTGATGTGAATGCCATTTTTTTCCCTTTTCCATACCTTCAATAAGACACAGTCACATGGAACAGCTTGAATGCTTTCCTAGTGATATAGAAAAGCAAAAGAGAAGACCACAGACTTGCAAATAGAAATTAGTTATTTGTTAATTTGAAACTGGCAAGGAAACAGCAAACACATTGCT
>VZTT01011118.1:41478-54407 GCA_013400855.1 Buphagus erythrorhynchus | reverse complement strand
CAACTATCTTTTCCAAATACACTGACAGTTACATTTCTTTTTCTCAAAAGCATTCTCAGCCACAGTTTCTCCTGCATGGTTGAGTTCTTCTGTCAAAAACAGTAGCCTTCTGTAGGATGGCCTATTTTGCCCACGTCTCCAAAATATTTCTATTACTTTATTTATGGTGTACAACTTTTTTTTGCAAGTAAGCATCAAAGTGACAGTTCCTTTAAAAGCTATCAAGAACAGTTTTTAATTTTCTGAATATTATATATAAGTTGGTGTTTCTGTCATCTTAGCAACCAATGGTACTGTAATTTCCATTAACATCTATTTCTTTCCCATAACAGCAATCCCTGAAACCCCTCCACATCTATTCTTTTCTGAGTTACTATACACATGTAGGCAAAGATTGATTTTATGTGGAGGTACATGTTCACAATGTCTTTTATTATCAGGTATGTTTTTGTACACAATTTATCACTCTGATATAACTGTAGCCTAATGGAGTCATCATGAATGCATCTAAAGAGAATAAGAAAGTCTTATTATGTGCAGCCTTTTTGGATATGATGGTAAAAATCAAAAGATCCTGCCTTCAAATAATTCCTCAAACTGCAAAAGGCTATTTACCATGAGTTTATCAATAATCTTTAAGAAATAACTTGCATGAAAATGTAGGCATTTCTTTTCATATATACTTTCATATGATTGTAACTCCATATTCAGAGGCAATCTAAAGTTATAACAATGAACTAGTTCTAAGTTGTCTGTGATTTGGAAGAAGTGTTTGATTTTGTCAGTGCTTTAGCTAGGATGGATATATTTAGATGCTTTTTGGAACTGATTTTATCTTTTACTGCATATCAATTCATGCTATTATTTTTTTCTGGAATGAAATATATGACTTTCAGCTTCACCAGCAGCACTAGGAACTTGACTACTCTGATGAGTTTGACATATAGCAAGACTGTCCCAAGAAGTTTCTATTAGGCATACTGATTAGTTTGGAAATAACAACTACCTGTCTGAGGTCATTTGGGTGCTGAGCAGAGTTGCTGATGGAGCCCAAGCCTGTTATTTCCAGTTTCTGGATTCTGCATACTTATTCAAGGAAGAAGCAAACTGAAGTCTGCCCCTCTGTGTGCACCAGAAGTTCTCACTTATTGAAGCCTAATGTTTTATTAAAGAGTCCTTCCATCCACTTCAGACTTACTGGAGTTCTACCACAGTAAGAACACTTGGGTGGTTTTGTTCCATATCTCTGTGCTATCAGCACACACACCTCTCACCTCTGTTTCAGTGAAGGATTTCAGTGAAGNGGCAGCAAGCTGCCAGAACCCCCTGCTCTAGAACTGAGGCAGTTCTTTCAGAAGCAAAGACAGTGACTTCGAGAGACTCCCAGTGTTTGCCTTCAAAGTTTGCCACTGAAGACAAAAAGACCAATAGCAGAGGAACCCAGGGTGTACAACCTCCAAAATATTTTAGTCTGATAAAATGCTCCAGAAAATTCCTTATTATTGCAAAGGGGCCAGATGCAGCTGCCTAGTGGTTCCTTCATCTCTAAACTCCAATTCAAGCCTCTCGTAACTGGCTGGGCCCAAACTGCACACTGTGCTTGGACATAGAAGTGGCACACTGCTACTTTTAGAAATACACACATATAAAAGGAAACAGAGAGGAGTGTCTGAGAATCAAAACATACTTCAGGGAGGCACAACATTCAAGCTGGTAAGAGGTTTAAGTTTTTACAGGTATCACCCTCAATGAATGAATAAATTCCTCAAGGACTGAGTAGCCAAACTTTCCCCTCTTGGCCATTTTTGAAGCTATTCTGTTTATGAATATTCCTTAGAGTCATCAAAAAAGGACATGGATGGAAGGTCATGAAGTTTAACAAAACTGAAGTCCTTTAACAGCTGCGTTGGGAGAGGCTGGGAGGAGAGACACTGGTAGCAGGCATCCTCAGCCTTCACCCTGCTCAGACATAACATTAATAATATCAAGATGTGCACTGACACAAGACAGTATACTCCATGTTACAGCATCCCTTACATCAATCTGGTAACAGAAGCTAGCTTGGACTGCAGCAGGTCATTTACCAAAGAGAGTGTCTTAGTCTCAGGATGACAGCAGAACTTCAATACCTGCACAGGGCTCTTATCAATGACTGGATTAAATTTATGATGCTGTTCCTGATCTGTACAGCTCTAAATTACATGGGATTTGTCTGTCACAGAGACCACATGTCTCCTGTGCAATGCTGCCACAGCTGCTTTCAGCAGAAAGACTCACACCAGACATGTTTGGTATTAAAGAAGGAAAAAAAAAGTCAGTTGTCAGCAGGACTGACTCACTGGGGACAGGCTGCTTTGCAATTTACTCCCACCTTTAATTTGAAATAGCTAAAATCTATTGACCCTTAAAGTGGGCTAAAAGGTACACTGCCTTCTTAGGAACACAATCAAGAGTGATAATTTTAGACACATCTGAAAACTATGCTTATTTTCTAACTCCTGATTTAACAAAACTCCCTTTTGTTAGAGTTGTGAATCGAAAGGCAATCTGAGGTCTTCATTCTTTTAAGACAATGTCCTTTAATCCAACTGAATAGACACATTTTATTAAAACATGACTTTAGATAGCATTATTGAAAAAGAATAGCATAGCAGAGGTACTCTTAGAGCTCTTTATCTGCAGAGGGGATTTATTTTGCTAAAAAATGCTGGCCTTTCTTCAGTTTAGTTTGGTAAAGGATACAGATATACACGTATGCACATACATCTTAACTTGATGAGACCTCTGAGCAGGATCAAAACATGTCTGCTGTTAAATTTAATAGGCAGACAGCTATCACCCTTTAAAATCACCTTTTGTGCTCCACTTACCCACTCCTAATTGCTTCAGTTAATTAGTGCTAGGATACAAGCTTTAGTGGCAAATGTTAAAAAAGACAAAGCTGTTCCACAGAAGGGGAAGGGCCTTTTTGGAAGCTGAGTATCACCTAATGGTGATAATGGGTACCTAAATATGAGCTTAGCTCTATTTTGCAGCTCCACAATAACACATTGATATTTTATATTGTGGTGACAAGGCTGTATACCCAGATCCTAGTACAATTGCTTCATTTTTCTACCTTAGTACAAATTATAAATAATGATTCTTTGGGGAATAGAAAGTTTCCTGAGGAACCACAAGGGATATTCTCAAAATACGGCTCTATAGTAATTATAACAAGTCCTCTCTTCTTACACAGAAACCAAAAATACAGAAAGCACATGCCAACATTTGTGAGTGGCTGAAGAGCTGATTTATTCTGTTATCACCTACAGGATTGAGCCCTCATATATTCATATTATGGTCATTAGCATTCCACAACTGGATCCTTTCCCTCACTCAGTAGCAAATCAATTGTTTTCACATCTGCTTGTAGCTCATATTTCCCCAAAGGATTTAAGTGATNACAATTCACTTTAGTCAATCACTTCTTATTGATTGTT
Organism: Buphagus erythrorhynchus; assembly: GCA_013400855.1. NCBI lineage: Eukaryota > Metazoa > Chordata > Aves > Passeriformes > Sturnidae > Buphagus > Buphagus erythrorhynchus. The sequence continues at coordinate 50,925 of VZTT01011118.1, read as the reverse complement.
AGCGCCTGCTCATTCCCCATCTATCTTTGCTTTAATGAATACAGGGGTATTTTTTTAGTGAACTTATTTCTAATATTCCTGTCATCCACTCACTGTTCTTTCCACCCTTGTTACTTTAGATTTCTCATTTAGATTTATATTTCTGTTCTGTTCAGCTTTCATTCCAGCTCAAGCTAAAATTCCATCTTCTTTCAGCTTATCCTGTCTTTTGTACGATGCTGGTATATACAAAACAAACTTCAGCTTTCAGCAAGCCACTATCAACTTCAGACCTCACCTAAAGCGCCATTCTTTTGGGTATTTATAGGGTTCTGGCAAAAACCCTTTCTTGGTTTATAATTTCTCCTGACACTTCTGTTCTGTGTCTTTCATACGATTTAGCACTGCATATATTTGCTTCTTATTAGGAAGAAGTAGAGAGAAGAGACAGTCCCCGAAAACACTTTTTCACAATTCTTCCAAAGTCAAACCCTGTCTGTTTACCTGAAGATTCACCTACGCTCTGGAGGGCACAAATAGTGGCTAATTTGCAGCTGCCATCTTATCTTTCTTGGCTTTGTAAAGACTGATGCACCGAATCTCGGAAATTCCAATTGTTTCACTTCTTGGGCTACTTTTCCCTCCAAAGCTCTGCAGTGGTATCAGGTAACTGTTCCCTGTTGCATCATTACAGAAGGAATGTTGACCATGCATTTCCTTACCCTTGTTTGGGAGTCAGCCATAACCTCACATACAGGATACCATTACTGGGAATCCCTCATTTCTAATTGGCTCTTTTACTCATCACAACAATCTCTTTGGTCCTCTTCGTAATAACCAGACATCATTAATCAGCAAAGGCCACAGACAATCAGTGCTTTCAGGATGGCTGCCAAAAGCCGACTGAGAATGGCTGTTCAGGAAACTTCTGCTAAGATTTCAAGTGAAACTTTTGCTTTTAATGCAAGATTTTCTTTGCTGGAAAATCCCCGTATCACTTTATTTCAATATCAACCATCCAGTTGACAGTAAACTTGGACTTAAAGCTGCTCTTCAAGCAGCCATAAGAAAACAGAAGTAGCTTGGAGGACCATCTCCTCAGTCCTTTCTTTTCTTGGGACTCTCTTTTCTCTAACCATTCTCTATTTTAATGTCTCATTTTTTGTATGTAACAGTGAGAGAAATGAATGAGAGAAATGGTGGCATCAACTTATTTGGCACTTGGATGATGAGCTAGAAAGCCTTCTTTATACCAACATACTTCTTTAGTGCACTGACCCATTGCACATTCAACACAGGACCAAAAAGAGACATCCATAGAAACCTTGGTAAGATTTCTCTAGGGATAAACCAGTGTAGCTTTACAGCAGCCTTCTGCTTGAGATCACATCATTATACCTAAGATGCCAAGAGACTCACAAAGAGACCCTTATCAGAATTTGGATGGGGGTTGAATAGGAAAGAGAGCCACTAACCTCAGAGTCCAGCAGCATAGAACTGCTATGCCAGGAATTCTGGAATAACTTACTTGTCCCTTTCCATTGGTAAGCATGCTGGTGCTATTAAGTCAATTACTTTGCAACAATGTCAACCCAGAAATAAAGTTCTCTAAGAACTGAGGACAGGAAACATGCTATGTAGCCCTTTATAAAAGCAAGTTAAGATTTTGCCAATCTGTAATTCCTACTAGAACCTTTTGTAAACTTTCACAGCTACAAATAAACCAAAATGGCAAATGTCAACAGAGGCTGAAGCTGTGATGCAGATCTTCTCCCAGCCACTGGCTGTCAGTGAATGATGCTGCAAATCTGATGTGAGTAGGACTCATGTAAATGAAATTTTAAATCAGCTCTTTCTTACAAGCAAAACTCTTCATGCAGGGAACAGGAAAGGAAAGCTCTCCATGTCTTCCTTCTTCTCTACACTGAAATCACAGTAAAAAACCCCAACCCTTTTGTATCTCCTCCCCTTTTTACACTCCTCACAAGATTGTGTGGGTATTGATCTGGGGGTGGATGTCTGAGAACAAGGCATGCTCCTCTACACAACTGTATGCTATGGTAGAAATGGTTTATTGCCTTTCATGTATAACAACACGTAAGAGAACAAATTTAATTTTCTGAAAAGTACTGGCTTTATTCTGTGAAAGGCAAGGGGAATTCAACTCACCATCTGCAACAACCGTTTCATAGATGTAAGATATAGAGTCTTCAGGATTTTCATCCCATGGTTTATCTAGGAAAAAATAAGAAAGAAGAAAGAAGATAATATCATCACACTGATTTCCACTTTTTGTTTTTTAAGATTAAAATCTGTATGTATTTTAAATGTAAGATAAAGCTATTTAAAGCTATTATTCTGCAGATAGAAAAAACAATCATAAAACAAATCCAAGGGCTAGTATAGAGGAACAAGCCTAGAGAATAAGTCAGAGGGACAAGCCAACCTTTAGATGCAACTTTATTTTTCAGTAAATGTCCCTTTGACTTATTTTTTTTCAATTTACCGGAGCTGGTGAGAAATGTGTACTTGAGGAAGAAGTTTCCCTGAAAGTCAATACAGCAAATAATGAGAGAGGAGTTGGGAGTAAAAAAAGAGAATAGAATCATGTGCAGTAAAGTGAGAAACTGAAATGGATACGGACACTGCAGTTTGGAAGACAAGTGTTCAGTGTTAATAATACAATAGATCTGGTTACAGACAGTATCACACAATCATAGAGTGGTTTGGGGTGGAAAGGACCCTGAAGAACATCTATCTCCAACCCCTTAGCCATGGGCAGACACCTTCCACTAGATCAAATTGCTCAAACCCCATCCAACCTGGCCCTGAACACTTCCAGGGATGAGGCATCCACAGCTTCTCTGAGCAATCCATTCCAGTGCCTCACCATCCTCATTGTAAGGAATTACTTCCAAAACTTAAACCTACCCTTCTCCACTTCACAGCCATTCCTCCTTGTCCTGTCCCCTGAACCTTCTAGGCTCTGGGCTGAACAACCCCAGATCTTTCAGCCTGTCTGCAGGAGAGGTGCTCCAGTACTCTGAGCATCTTTGTGGCCTTCTCTGGGCTTGCTCAAGCAGGCCCATGTTGTTTGTATGATGGGAGCTTCCAGAGCTGGATGCAGCCCTGCAGGTGGGGTCTCACCAGAGCAGAGCAGAGCAGAGCAGAGCAGAGCGGCAGAATCCCCTCCCTTGCCCTGCTGCCCACACTGCTTTGGATGCAGCTCAGGACAGGTTTGGCTTTCTGGGCTGTAAGCACACGTTGATCTTCTCATCAACCAACACCTCTAAGTCCTCAAGGTTGCATTCAATCCGTTCACCACCCAGACTGTATTTATGCTTGGGATTGCCCCAACATGTGCAGGGCCTTGCACCTGGCCTTGCTGGCCTTCATGAGGTGTGGGCTCACTTCTTGAGCCTGTGAAGTCCCTCCAAATGGCATCCTTTCCCTTCAACGCATTGACTGCACCACACAGCTTGGTGTCAGCAGCAAATTTGCTAAGGGTGCACTCAATGCCACCAAAAACAAAATGTTAAACAGCATCCAACACAGAATCACTGAATGGTTGGAAGGGACCATTGCAGCTCATCTGGTCCAAACCTCCCTGCTCAAGTAGGGTCATCATGAAACACCTGGCCCAGGATTGCACCCAGACAGCTCTTGAACCTCCAGTGAGAGAAACTCCACAACCTCTCTGACCATCTATTCCAGTGTGTTCAATCACCCATGTAGTGAATAAGTTCTTCCTCACATTTAGGTGGAATATCAGTTTCTGCTCATTGCCTCTTGTCCTGTTGCTTGGCATCACTGAGCAGAGCCTGGCTCCATCCCCTTGACACCCTCTCTCCAGATACTGATAGATATTGATGTAGTCACTTGTCAGCTGCCTCTTCTCAGCCTGTGCCCAGTAAGATACTGTATTAACACTTTCAGGACCAAGTTCTGGAATCACAGCCTTTTAAGTTAGCACACAAAGACCCTACCAAGAGCAAAATCTGGTTCTATTTTTCTGCTATGAACTTAAATAGGTGTTATACTTCATTTCTTCAGGGATAAGTGACAATTTCTTTAGTCTGGACTGCAAAACAACCCTTATTTTACCCCATTTACAATAAGATAGCACTAATCTAACAAAAGTAACATTATGGTGCTGTAACAACAGTTGTGTGCAAAAAAATATACAAGGACTACCTTTTACAGAGGTCTTCTCTAGATGCCTTCCAATGACAACTTTTCAGTAATTGTGACTGGTAAGCACAGTGCAAGACTCGATCAGACTCAGTAATACATTACATGAAGGTCATATAAGACTACATACAGATGCACACAGCCATTTTACAGCATTACCTGCAAAAATACTTGCTGGGAATCTTAAATTATTTGTCAGCTTTAGAAACAGTCTCATGACTGCAATTAAATACTGACTGATGACTGGGCCATAAACAATACATAAATTTGGATGATGTCCATTTCAAACCTTGAATCAGCAGACTAAAAATGATAAATCCATTAATTTATTTTTAAAATAAAAAAAACTATAAACAAAATAAACAAGTAAAATTGCAGTATGTTTAGTTAGTACATGTTGTTGCAATAATGCTTGTGTTCTAGTCATCTGACTTTTATAATTAACTAAACTTTTAATGAGTCCTAAATGCTGCAAAAAATGCTAAAACAATTCTAAAAAACATACTAAAAACTTTAAGATGTCAGTGCACTTACTTTCCAGGTGTAATAACTTTTCATCCAACTACTGTCAAAAATAAGAGAAAAAAACATCATATACACGACACATACTTCAGAATCTAAGGGTACAGGTTACCACAACTAGCTACGTAGATTAGAACATGAGCTGCTAAGAAACCTAACAAACCTCACAAATAAACCCTAACAAGTAAAGTCTTCTCTGAATTTTGCAGAACAAAAGAGAAGAAATAGCAAAGAAGTCAAACAGTTTAAGTGACAGGGGATGACAGTCTGAACATCTTATCTGGGATTGCCACCTCCAGACAATCACTTCAGTTTCTCTTCTGCTTTGAAACAGCCAGGATCTCATGTCAGATGAAAGAAGTTAGTGACACAAACCAGTTTTTTTGGCAGTCATTACCAACCCCCACCACTGCACTGGCATCCTTCTATGTGGAATGGAGAAGCACAACATCTCAGGAAGATGTAATACTCTGGTAATTTTAGCAGTCCCTGCAGAGCAGTTCAAAGACTTATTAGCAGGGCAAAAGGGAAATGAGAGCTATACTGCAGCATACACCAACTAACAGAATATCCCTTCTGCTCTTGTGCTTATGATACAGTCACACAGATTATTTTCATTTTAATAAAAGAAACTAATCAGCATTTGAGGTGCAGTGCAATACGCAGATGACATCACTACCTTAAAACACCAACAGTGGTATGCACTGTTTGAATGTAAATACCTTGGGGAAGGAGTAAACAGAGGCACAGCCATGTGGCCTCATTTATGAAAACCTCTCCTGGCAGTGAACAAGGCCAGAACCACCCACTTACTTTCCTCTATTTACTCAGTCTTGCATGTTCAGAGAGAAATCTTCACAACCAAGACTTAGGTCACACACACACACACACACACACACACACATGAGTATTTAGTATTCACAAACAAACAAGACCAAAAATTCTAGTCATTTTCTTTCTTCTTCAACTTCGTTTTTTTTTTAGCATTTTAGCTTAATTTTCTCATAGACTCCAATTAAGTGTCAAAATTTAGGTGAAGCACTTGTCCAGTGAAACCAATGGTAAAGTTGCCACTTAATCAGGGGTTTAGCTAATCAGCACAAGTCTTGCTCACAGCCTAAGGAAATCTATTGGCATTCATTACTTGTATTTGAGTACCATTGTGAACAGGATTTTACAGGAGAACAAGCAAAGCAGTGGAATCAAAATGTGGAACATAACTTCAGTATTCAATGTTATACCAAGTCACAATAAAATTGATGCCACTGTACTAGAAATGAAACAGGAAACAGATACCATAAAAGTTATGGCAAAAATATAATTATTTCTTTCTCTTTTGTGTGGTCTGCACAATGGAAATTAGCCCCTCAGTATTTGAAGTGGTCTGAAGATCTGCATGATTTAAGCACTACTTTAGCTCCCAGCCTGCTTTTCCCACATGTACTTATTAGAGAAAAACACCCTATGCTAGTATCTCGTTTGTCCACATCTATACCCTACTACTAGTTGCAAAAGTAGTTTTCTTAAAATTACTCTTCTTGATCATTAAAATTGTGTGCAGATACATGGAATACCTTTTAGGTAAACAATCAGAAATTAATGGCACATTGCTGTCTCAGGTAAAAGTTACAAATTTGTTCTGAGCATCTTTCCTGAGCTGTCAAAGACTCTGGGTACCATTTCTAGTTGGGTTATTTTACTTCATATACATCTCACTTTTTAATACAATAGCAAATAATGAATGGATACATGTAGGTTTGATGAGCTGTTCTTAGATATCAAATTTTGTAGAAGTAAATTCTCTTCATATTTTGGCATGAAAAAAAAAAGGGGATATCACTGCTTGGGGAAAAGGCTGGAAGTGGAAGTGACAAGAGTTGCTTTTGGTGAGCTTTAAAAATGAAACGTAATAAAACTTCAAGCAGACTAATGGATACTTATGACTCCTTTACCAAGAAGTCCCACCAAAATTCTAATAAAAGTGTCAGTGCACTTTAGAAACAATGTCAAAGAAAATTATTTGTATTAGATAAGACCTGTTCTCTTTTTGCACCATTAATACTGAGGACAACTACAGGAGAAATTTAGGACATTTAAGGATCTAAGTTAACTACCTACAAATCCTTTACATAAACACAGGCTTGCCTGAATTTGAAGTCTTTCAGGATTAAACAGAAAAACCCCAGCTATGTTTAGTACCCCAGGATACTGAATTAATACATTGAAAATATGTCAATTTAATCTAAAAAAGGGGTACACAGTTCAGCAGACCAAGAACAAGTAGTAGAAAGATACAGGAGAAGGAAAAGACAGATGCAAGCAAAATATATGTCCTGATTCTACTTTCAACAATATTGGGAAAAGCTGATAAAGGAAAGTCAGAATTCTAGAGTCTCACTGGGCCATCTTAGATATTAACATAGAATAATGAAACTTCTGAGTGTTCTCCTCTTTCTCTGGCGGTTATCTTTTTTTATGGCAATAGGCACAGGATCTACAAAATTCAAAACCAACTCGGAATCTGAATGTGGCATTTTCAAACAGTGAAATATATTACAAACAAATCCTGCAAAAGGAATCTTTTGACCACACTAAAAATATTTGTGCTCCTCTTCATGCAGAAGATGAATATAATAAAGTCTGTCAGCATCCTGGAAATATATGTTAGAAAGGTCACTCTCCATGTCTTAGTTCTCCCTTTACTCCTCCAAGAACATGTTCAAATAGGCTTGACAAACCATTCAGATTTTGTGTTTGAACCACATTACAGACAAATAAGCTCTCTGCTGAGTACAAAACCCCCTGCATCTTCTGTTTTATTTAGTTTTATTTAACATTTTAATTAATTTTAGTTTTTGCCTAGAATGTTTGGCATATATACTACTTTAGAGCCAGAAGGAAGTTTTAACAGATGCAAACCTGTCTGCTCCAAGAACATGAAACCAGCACCATCTGGTAGGTGAAATAATTGTGGGGGCATATAAAAATGAGACTTATTTTGCATTTCTTCCATCTCAGGTTGTAGGGAGAGTGCAAAGAGAATAGCACCTAGGAGAGAAGAGACAGCTAAAAACTTACCTTGCCTATGAGCTTTCCTGAGTATGGGGAAATCTGTAGTGGAAGGGTGGTGACTACTAGCACCTATGCAATGCCATTATTAACATTCTCCAGGAGAATGTTAAACTGTAAGATAACAACATGATTTAGCATCTATCTTCAGCTGTTCTAACTGCCTGCAGGCCACTCCTGAGCCCTGGCATCCATTAGTCCTAGGATGTCAATGGCTCGCTGTCCTAAGGGATTAACAGAACTTAGTTGCAGTGGAAGGCATGTGGTGGGGCCATTATAATTAAAGTGCATTATTAAGTTTTTAGACTGGTAGAGTGATAGCTCTTTTCAATTCTGAGGAGATAAGAAGCTACAAATGCTTGGAAGAATAAGTTAAGAATAATGAACAGTTTAGCAGAAAAAAACGGAACTGAAAACCACGAAGAATATACACAAAAGTGTTTTCATCACTATCTCTAAAAGGGTCAAGAATATAAGGGTCTAGGGATGAGCACTGAAAACCAAAGGGATTGAAGACAATGATCCATATGAAGAGAAATGGGAAATCTTGTGTGTCTGGTCCCAATGAAAGGCAAAAAAATATGCTCCAAAGGAAAAATAATCCTTTTATTATTATCATATATACTCAACAACCCCTTAGCAAATAATTTTAAATACAAGGGAAAAATCTTCTTTCCCAGATGTGCAATCTGTCAAAATCCCAGTCACAGGTATCACAAAGGCTAAGAGCTTAACAGGATTATACAGAAGACTATCATATATACAGATACCATTATCTTTAAGCAAAGGTAAATAATGACAAACCACACACATCTTCATTCCTCAGAGCTTAAATAGACACTCAGATGAAAGCAAATCTCTTAGTTGGAACTTTCACCGCACAACAGAGAGCAGAGCAGAGGTCTCCTATCAAGCCCTGATCTAAGCTGGCCTTGCTGATGGCCAGGGCACACCAGTACACAAAAAACAGGGCCAGAGCAGTTCTAAGCTACAAGTGTGGAGGAGGGCTTAGCCTTGAAGCACCAGGCATCATCACCACTTCCAGTCCTGGATCTAGCTCAGTCCACTGAACTCGTCTGATCCCAGCCACAGTAAAGATGTACACACTGAGACTAAGGCCTTCAACAACTATTCATGAATTCAGCTTTCTCCTAATCTCTGAAATTGCTGATATTGGTCACTGTCAAAGCAAAGATCTTTTGAACACCTACTAAACATCTGACATTACACATAAGTCCCAAGGGCACAGGTAATAGGTATTCTGGTGAATGCATTGACCCAAGCAAAGAACTTTCATGTGTCTTCGAGAAAACTGTTTATTGTTGCAGTAAGGTTTGTCATTTCCTGTGCATGTGTCAACTGATAGTATCTAAGCACAGTTACTTCCTATATACACACACACACACAGTATAGACCCACTGTTTTCATCCCATTAAAAAACTGCCAAGGAGCTCCAGTCTGAAGCTAAATATTGGACACAGACAGAAATTGCAAACATTACCTTCTGAAACCAAAACAGACAACTGTAATGAGCCCAAATTGCCAAGTCTGAGATATGTACTGAGGAAAAGGTTATTCAATACTGAAGAGAAGATGGTTGGGGAGGAGGAGTCTAAAATGTTCCTTTGAAAAACACTGATCTCATATAGGCAGACAGTGTGTAGACATATTCTGGGCAGGTTTTAA
>VZTT01011118.1:5326-22718 GCA_013400855.1 Buphagus erythrorhynchus | reverse complement strand
GGGCCCTCCCCGGCTGCCGCGGCCCCGGGGCTCCGCTGCCCCCCGGGCCCCACCCATATCCTCCCCTGAACACACACACACACCCTCGGCATTGCCCGTCACCTGCGGTAAGAGCCCTCTGCTGTCGCGTGGTCTGGGTGTGGGGAGAAAACAGGAGGGAGTCGAGCCTTTCCAGCTGTGCAAGAGTGTTGGGGTTTGGTTTGCTCTCACACTCATCCTGTGGAGAAAAGCCCCTCAGGGACAGAAGGCACCTGGGAGGTGTCCCCTCAGCGATCAAGTGTTCTGATGTGGTATGATTAGCACCTCCACGATATTATGCCGTGTATTTATTTTTTGGAGTGGCGCAGAGTAAAACAAAAACTAAAAAAAAATCAAAATGAGCAGCCCATGAGAGACACTGGAAACGCTTCAGCTCACTGCTGCACTGGCCACCAAATTTAGTCAGGAAACATCAATCAAGGTGGCATCTTCCAAGTTCAAAATAAAGGTCAGACCCACCACCAGGAGCCAGAGTTTCCCCATAAAACAGAAGAATGGAAAGAACCTTCTGAAATAGGCTTTCATAGTAAGCAAACCTTTTCAGACCACTTTCTGCATAATGTGTGTTTCTTGCCCACCCAAACTCCTCTGTTCACCTTCCCTACCTGAACTTTAATGCACTGGGGCTGATTTTAGTGAAACATGGCAAAGATTTTAAAGATTTCAAATGTGAATTTGCTAAGTACCAGTTTCAGGAATGCAGGTGTCCAAAATAAAAAGACTCTGCCTGAACTGAAGGAAAGGCTACAGAATGAATTCAAGCAGTATTAGAGGAAGGAAAATTCACATGAAGGAAGTCCTCATAAATGTCTTGGTGTGGTGAACCTTCAGAGTTTGCAATCAACTACAAACCACAGATTGCAGGAGGCTGGACTTCAGTCAGGGAACTACTTCTGTAAAGACTTGGGACACTGCAGGGACTGTGTCCAGCTGAATTACTTAAAAACTGAACCCTCTGAGCTGTTCCTGTTTCTATCATTACAAAGGTAGATACTTTTTTGGTATTATTATTTGTTATGTTTCAGGGGTTATTTTCAGTCACTTCTGCTAAGGCGTGGGTGGTTTTGGTATATTTCTGACTTGGTCTGGCCTGCCACACAGAGGAAACATTTAGCTACACGGACACTGGGAAAATCTAGACTAGATCCAGTCATGTCAGTGTACATGTGCATCAGGAAGGGAGTCTGGAATGCCTCCTGTTGTTCCTTGCTGCTCGTGTTTTACCTTTGGATTTTATTCATTTAAGTAATGGGTGTCTGGGCTATACCTCATTCCAGTACTGCATTTTTGGGTGCAAGGGATGCAGCACTACAGTGTCAGTAGTCTTGAACTGTGAGGAGGATAAACACAAATGAGATATCTTATAATGGAGGATCAATATGTCAAACATAAAACATTTAGAAACACTGCATCTGACTCTTTTTCCATGGCAATAATAATTGCTGCTTCCTAAAAGATGGGTTGGGTAACATGGTTGTATGTGGTTGGGATGACTGAGCATTCTGAACTGCGAGCATCTTCACTGTGAAAATAGGAATTCATAAAAAGAAAAACAATAATTAAATACGAATGTATTTAAATGTAAAAATGGAACTAAAATGGACTAAAACTAAAATGGAACTTGGAACTCTTACTCCAGTAAAAACAAAACAAAATTAGGGGGTTGCCCTGGGTGTCAGGACGAGAGACAAAATGGATTGTGATAGCCCAATTATTTACATTTTGAGAGCCAGCACTGTGGAAATGAGTCCTGAAAGGAAGAACACGATTTGCTGTACTCTGATTTTAAACCAAACAACAGGCAGGCTTCTACTAGTCAAAGAAAGGAAAGCCTTCAGCAGAATCCAAAAGCAAGAGGCCCTGCTCTACATGGAGGCCTTGCTGAGGTCAGTGCATATGGCACACCTGCAATGGCCAAGGCAAAACCTGTGCTCTCGTCTGGTGGCCAAGGTGCTTTGTGTAGGGTGATCCATGTAAGGCTGGAAGGAGACTGTCTGGGACAGGTTGCTGAGAAGATGGAGATAGAAGGTAGTGCAGGAGTTGTGTTGTTAGATCCCAGTTTAAGGGAGGATAAGACCTGGTGAGGATTGTGGTGGTGTTAAAGGACTGCTTGGTGTGGTGCAAGTCGCTCGTCGTAGTGGGTGCACTTTCACCTCTCCCTGCTGATGGTGAGGCTGAGTCTGCTGGGTCTATGCTTTTTACTTGGACCCAACTGAGCCTTTGCTACTGAGCTCAAATAATTTACTCTTAAACACAGGGTTTTCCTGAGCTGTGGTGCTGCCATCACAGTTTTTGAGACAGTGGTACTGGCCTGTCCAGGACAGCAGTGAGAACAACCAAGGGAATGGTGAGCACTGTGCTGGTCTCTGACTATTTGCAACTCAAGACAGTGTTAGGTATACTGAGGCCTACAACCAGCAGAATTATTTCTAAGAGCAAAACAGCTCAAAAAATTCTTTAACTGCAGGGTTATTGCCATCAATTTATACTGCTTTTACCAGCCCAGTCATGAAGATTTTCTCTGGTGTAATGTCTGCATATGACTAGATATTACTGCCAGTGTCAGCAGACTCCTACTTACAAATTAAGTTTGCTGTGGGGGCTGTCAGAGGTTGAGGTCTTCTCTACAAGTCCAGCAGAAGAATTAGGTTTCCCCAGTTCTTCAGCTTCCTAATGATTGCACTTTATATGTATCATAAAGCCACGGAATTTATAATTCATGCTGGAGGTGTAAGAACATTCAGTGTTTCTAGGCAAGGAAAAACTGTTTAAATTATTAAGCAACCTCGGTGCGTGTCATGAAGCAGTGCTGTATTAGAGGGAAAAGAAACAAAAAATCCATGTTAAATCATGAAAAACATGTCTTTGGAATGATGTCAGTGTTGTGTTTAAGTTATCTGGCTGCCCTCGGTATGAATTTCAAACTTCAATTTTAATACATTTACGTGAAATAGAAAACATCCAAACATCCTAGATTCATAACACTAATTTGGGGACAATTATATAGTTCTGTAATGCTTTTTAGCTTTAGATTCTCACTGATCTTGTCAAAACTAATTTCTTTCTAATACTGCTTTTGTTTTTCCGTTTGTGAACATTCTGCTATTGTTGGAATACTGGCTTTTCCTTTGGATATAATTAACATTCAATACATCCCAGTATAATTTCCTACACAGCTTACATATTTGTTTTCCACAGGTCTGCTAAGGTTTGAAAAGCCTTTTTTTCTGTTAAAGATCTTGAAATGGTTTTGAAAACTTTATTCACTGTTCATTACTAACTTAATTTTACTTGCAGGTTTCATTGTAGAATCCACTGACAATATTACTTGGTTATACTACAATACAGATAATATTGCTATAGTGGCTAACATAATCAGTTGGAAATACTGGATGTCAGATGGTATCATTATTTTTTGTGTTTTAGCAGGAGTTTGCATGTATTTTAGATTCATGCTGTGTAGTCATCTTAGTTTTTGTGCCCATACACACAGGTACTGCATTTCAATGTTCAATGTTACTGGAAGAATTAACATGAAGTTAGCTGTGTGTCCACTCTTCTTGTCTAGTGGAAAAAAGGAAAACCTAAGTACATGATAAATTTCTAAATATTGGTGAAATCTTACGAAGATATAGAAAAGAATAAAGAGTGTTACTCAGCTTGTATAATAGCTTTCAAGAAAGCAAGAAAATTGTGTTTGAGACCTTCATTTTGTTATTTAAGTTCACATGCACTAAAATAAAAATGAAGCAGATCTAGTACAGAACATGATTCTAAGAGAAAATGTTACTGTACACAGTTACGCTCTCAGTTAAGAAAAAAATGGGTCAACTGAGACAAATCTAATAGCTTCTTTCTGTAGTACCATTATGATTAAATTGGTTAATGACACAGATTTGAGTGAATATAAAGAATATAAGAGAATATAAAATAGGTGGCCTGGAATATAAAAGCACTGCCAGTATGTCATGAAAATGATTTGTGTCATTCTTTAATTTCATTCTTGTATGTATAATAAAAAGCTGTTTCCTCCCATAGCATCTTCCGTGGTCACAACATTGTTAGGTAGTTTTGAAAAAACTTTAGATACATTATAAATGACTGGGTTTTTAAAAAAGTTTTTTTACAGGTATAACAGAGAGCAAAAATTAATTCTTCCCTCCCCACTCCCCCATCTATGGAATATAATTTCATGTCAAATTATCTGTTACTGTGATTTAAGCTTTGGAGTGCATGTACAGGTCACATTAATCCTCAAGATTTTGCTTAACAAAAAAATCTATGTATTGAGGTTGCCACATTTAAGCCTTTAGTGGTAATAAACTGAATTAATAATGTTGAGGTTAGAAACCAGTTCAAATGCTGTTTACAACATAAGAAAGTCAATGCTCCAATATAATGCTATATAGCAAGATGCTTTTACACACTTAGAAAGGTAATACCTGATGTGTCTTGTATGTCTTACAGTAATAGTTGGTCAATATGAATTTTTAATGTCTGCCATCAGGGTTGTTTAATACCTCTATTTGAAAATGTGTATTGAAGAACTACACCACTAATAAATAACTTGATGCAGTACCCAGCATGATGTTAGGAAAATGTAGATTGAATTGATTAAGGAGACAACAGCGTGGTTTATGGATTATAAGTAGAGCTTGGTCATAAATGAACTGCTGATTTGTCTTGCCACATGCAACCCACAAACAAAGGAATAGAAGGCAATAAATATTTCTTGAGGTCAGTTCAGACCCCCAAAAGCAGTGTGTTTCTCCACTCCACTGGAAGCATCACTGGATGCATAGGTACTGGATTTGTTAGATCTAGATTAATCATTGTCTTTGAGTGGTATTCTTGGCTGGTGCAAGTCAGGTTTATTCCCTCTTCGCTCTCCTCAAGGTCTATGGACATACCTTCCTATGCATTACTCTTTCTCTTCTTTTCTCATATTGTAATTTTTTTTTTCAAGTTAGTAAAAGATTTGCCAGTATTTCCAGCAAAGTAGTGACTGTTGGAGCCACACCGGAGTAATGCTTGTCTCATCTCTAACATTAATTGTTGAGAATGGTCTAGAAGATAGGGGAGAGCAATGCTTGAATTGCATTCGTGAAAAATAGCAAGTGGCAAACAACAAAGGACTAATTTAAGACAACTTAATGGGATGGTAGCAACATATGGAGATCTAAAACCAATGAGATATTGACTTTGATGTTTGGGAATGCAAAGAGAAATGTCCAATAATGAAAGCAGAGCAAAGGTGATACGTAGTTCCTGACCAATAGTCAGCACTCGCCTCTTATTGATCATCTGTGCCTGAGAGACTAAGGTGACTTATTTTTCTTCCCAGTAGCGATACAACATTATGCAGTCCTGACATTTTATTTGTGGAGAACTATTTGTTACTTTTCAAAGTGTAATTATTGTAATTAATGGTTTGTTAAAACAATGTTGATTTACAGCCTCTGCCTGTTAGTTCAGTAATGCTCATACCTTTAACCATTGACTATAGAATTCATTTAGTTCAGATTATAGTCATTATTCTTCAAGTAAGGAATTCATTTTCAGAGACAACTGAAACAGTATGGGGAAAAATAACATCTCTATTAAGGAATATTGTCTAATAGCACAAAGTTTAAGTACTGTTTGGTAGTTTTCAAAGACAACTTGTCACGTGGCAAATGAATGACAAAGAACCTTTCACTGAAATGATCTTACACACTTTAATTACTCAAAAACAAGTTGTAGAAAACACTTCAAAATTAACAGCTCAGTCTTGGCAGAACAGGCAAAATAGACCATGTGATCTAAGAGAACTTTGCTGAAATTACAGTCTAATTTGCCAACATTTTGCTTTTCAACTGATGAGAAAATCCAGCAGTTCCTATTGCAGAAGCAATTTTAGCATATATTGCATTGCCATTTGCCTGCAGTTAACTACTTGCTAAAATATAGTTCTTTTTCATATTTGCCTGAGCTAGAGAGCTTGAGGTTTCACAGGACTTTTTTAAAGATAATTTTTTAGAATGGCTAATAAATGTGATAGAGTAGATTTTTGTTTTCTCTGCTTCTTTTTTCCTCCTCCTGACTTTCCACATCTGAAGAAACTGAAACCAGTCCTTAAACAAAGAAATGGAAGAAAGGAGTGAGACAATTCAAACAGGAAACTGAGATTACTGACACTTAAAAGATCAGACTTGCTTGTAAGGAAACCTGAAACTGGGGAAGGATTTGAGAGGAGGAATGTTGCTAATGAACGTACATGGAATGGTTCTTTGAAACATTAGAACAGAAAAACTTGTGAAGAAAAAAATTGGGATATAGCTGATGTCTTCTACCCCCAAAAATCTCTTGGTTCAGACTCTGCAGAGCACTTTGCTGGTGATGCTGTCGATGTCTTTACTAGAGTCATGGCACTGAATCATATTGATAGAGGCTGAGTTTAGGAGATTTTGGATAGGATTACTCTTGAAATGTGGTCACTGGCCCACAGTTGACCAGATTTTGCTGACATATCTGACTGGCAGTGTTGATTCCATAATCCTGTCTGTACTGTTGCAGTACACGTGTGTGTATCCTGTACAAATGGCCAATTAAGTAGTGTCACTGTCAGGGAACTGAATGGGAGTTTCAGACAAAGTTTTTAGCTAAAGGATTGTACAGGTGTAATTAAGCCTTTATATGGCTTTGTCCTCCTTCAGGATTAATGATGAAAAACCAGGTATTCAATATGAATAAATTGAGTGCTTTATTTAGATTCTTAATGATAATGATTTGGTAAAAAAGAAGAGAATAAAGGTAAAATTGCAAAACAGTTAAAAGCAAAAGGACAGAAGGTCAAAAGAATAAAAGGCTGTAATCGGAATTATTAACTGCACAATAAAACTGATACAGTGCACTTTTTACTTAATCAGTATTATCAGAGCTAGCTTACCAAGTAGAGATTGATATTACTGACCCATAGCAATGACTGTGGGCAAATCTCTTTGCTCAGCCTCAAGAGTTAGCCTTGAGTGGCATCCCCACCCGAGGGAAGGATCATCACACACCTTGGGGAGGAATACAAGAAATCCCCACCATGAAAAAGTGTGACTGATCTTTTACAGTATAAAGTGATTGACTGTCAGTCATAGACATCTTTAGATTGTGTTGTCATGCCTGCTCAGCAAAAGATGCTTTATTGCTGGAAGAGCTGTTACAGGTCTTTGGTTTCTTCTGCTCGACACCTCTGACTCTCAATTCTATCTCAGTGCCTGCACATCCCTGCTGCTGTTTGCCTCAGTCAGGAAGTACCTTTCTTGGAATTGTGATGTTTATGATTTGAGATAGTTTGTTCAAGCTGGTCTCAGGATTTTTCAACACCAAACCAGCAGGCCCTCCTTGCTCAATCCATTACTGTTAAATTGTAATTAATAATCATTATCTATTAAGTTCCTGGACAACTCAGCAGCCAAACTACATGCAGCTAAATAGGCTAAGCTGATATTTTAAAATTGAACTGTACTGTCTTCAGTCCAAATTGTGTGTTCTGGATGTTTAATGGTGCTCTGCAGCCATTCAGACTTGCTTTTTTGCATCTTCCTGCTGCCAAAATGACTTGCACTGCCTGTAGCTGTGGAGTAGTGAAAAAAATGTGTGTTCCTGTACTATTAGAGACCACCTTAAGTGCATGAATAGCTCTGGCAGTTTATGTGGCACAAGTGACTGGAAATGGACTGTCCCTTCTGGCATGTTTTTACAATAAGGAAGAAGCAATGTCTTCTCAAGGTTACATTGTCTTACAGATGGTGGCATTTTGGGTCACAGTGGAATTCTTCCTGCCCAGTTGTAATTTTTTTCCTTCTTATCTTCAAAATGTTCTTATTGGGTGTTGGGATTTCCCAGGCCAGGTTGGATGGGGCTTCGAACAATCTGGTCTAGTGGAAGGTGTCCCTGCCCACGGCATGGACCAATATGATTTTTATGGGCTCTTTCAACCCAAACCATTCTATGACTTCATAAATGAAAGTGAAATGTATGAATCTCAAGGATTTATGTTTCTCTTCTAGATTGTTTGCTTGTAGGTCAGGCTGAACTGTTTGTTTTGTTTTCTCCAAAATAATATTGGTCTAAGGTATTAAAGTTCAGATTGTAACTTTAAATCCACATTTTTTAAAATGTAATTTTATACCTCCTTTCTGTGTGGGTTGATACTCCTTTTCTCACTTTGCTGAAAGTTGTCTTTTGAATTCTGATCTCCTACCTCACAGTCTCACTACATACAAATCATCACATGTCCACATGCATCACAAATATTAATTGGTTTATCATCTCCTTGCCTTTATGATATTGGAAAATATTTCTTTTTCAGTCAGTCTGATTCTCTGTTGAGGCTGGATTGTTTTCAGTACTTCTGATGGGAAAAAAGCAAACAGTTTTTTAGGAGTGTAGAACATGGAAGAGGGGCAAGTCTGAAAAAAATAGTTGTACTTTCATTGGTGCTACATCCACTCTGGTGGAGCTGCAGCAAAGCAATTGTAAATATGAGTCATTTCCCTCTGTCCTGGAAAGAAAGAATCCAGATGGTCTGTCTGACTGCTGGAACTTTCAGCCTCCCAGAAATGACTTCTCCAGCACCTGAGGCTGGAGGGAGGAGGGCTCATTGGATCCTGCTGGCATCTTGTCTACATTGCTTTGCACATAAAAGTGCAAAGACTGAGCTGTCTGAGACTGACTTGCTTTGCACCATGTGCCCTGATGTCACTATTTTAGGCTTTGTGGCTTGATAGAGAAAGGGAGAAAATACAAGATATTTTAACTTTGCTGCTTGCAAGAGATAGGGAGAAAATATAGCATTGAAAGCAACATTTAAGAGTTTGGCATATACAGTATGCGTTTTTTAATTTTTCCTTTTTGAAGTGTCCATAAGTAGATGGGTGCTTGGAAAATAGGACAGCATGATGAGAATGACTGTTAATATTCAACATGCTTTATATGCAATAGCTTTGCATGTATTTGTATTTTAAAAATTACTTTTTTGGCCCTCTATTTTATAGAAGTCTTGTGGTATATTACCATAATCAGTTTTTCTTAAGTCCAGCTTGGAAACTCCTTATTGTTAAATAATATCCTTCCATTTTGAAACTTATTTTTCTCACATTATCTGTCCCTCTATGTACTCTATGGGTAAATTAGCACTTATCCAAGAAGTGGCCTGATCATTTTTAAAAGCCCAATAGAAGAGAGAGAGAGATGCTCAGTGAGTAATGCCTTTGCACCTTTAGCACTTGTAGCAAAGAGAACCCAGTGGAACCTGACATTTTTGAGAGCTATAAAGCTCTGGGTAGCACTGTTCCATTTTGGAGGGTACATAGTAACATCTTACACTTTTTATTGGAAAATAAAATTGACATAATTTTCTGTCCGAATATATAATGTATGAATGACTGCTTTTGAGACACTGATACGTAAATTATAGATAGCCTTTCAGTTTCTGCACTATGTATTAATAATTAAAAACTGAAGATCTTCATCTACACCCTGATATCTAGGCCACTGGCGAACATATTTTAGTGTTGGGGACTATATAACCCAGGCAGAATGCGATAAAATGCTGCCATTTTGTTGTTTATGTGTATCATTTTGGTACACAAAATGGCCAGAACCTTCTTCTATTCGAGTGGACAGCAGGTGTTCTCCTTTATGAAGAGGAGGTGTGAACAAGAATGAAGGTGATGTTTTATTTTCCTTTGCACACACAAAAATAATATGAAGAAATATTTGTCTCATGCTTAGTCTAAATTATGTAATTTCCCACATGACACAGTTTGCACTAGGAAATCTGTCTTTCTGTCCTTCATTCTGTCTTCCCATCCCCTCTCTTTGCAATAGATTTTAATGTTGTTTGATGGGTGTTGTAGTTGCCTGTTAGAGTCATTCTGGATTACAGGTTTAGAGGGCAACTGATGAAGATGCTCAAAATTGCCTGATATTCTTAACAGCTAAGCTTCTGAAATAAAATCAAAAAGATACATAGCAAAGCACATAATCACAGCAAGCCATAGTTAGCATAAATTCCTTTTAAATTAAAGTGGAAACATCCTATCATATGTTGAGATGTTGGCTATTGATGGTAGACCCACACTGAGGAGTGAACATGGAGAGTATCCATTGCTTGTTTCTTGTAATCGGAGGATGTGCTAGAGCCTTGAATTTGAACAAATAGCCTTTGTTATGTAAGGCAAAATTGAATAAAAGCTAATATCTAGCATATGTCTACAATCAGAAATTTAACAGCAATCAGAATATGTCTGCCCAGTTCTGTGCTTTATTTTTAACTAGTTTTACATGGAGAACTACAGATGGTTTTGTGTTTGTTTACATTCTATGAATCAGTTGTAACTGCTACTGTAATACATGTTCATGTAGCTTTTCATTTTTACTGACAGAATGCTTCATGCTGGGACTGTTACATAGTTAGGCTATAAATCTCATGCAAAAGTCAGGCAATACAAATGAAGATAAATGCAAGATACAAAACCCAGACCAGAATGAGAGCTTCATTTATCCTATAGCTTATGCACTGGGAACAGAGAAACCATTCTCTGAGGAAAGACCATCTTTAGAACCTGTAGAGATCTGAGGTGTTCATTGTATCGCAGACCAGATCTTGTCACAGCTTCCTGAAGCAAAATTTCCAAAGATCCAGGGGAATTATCACAGCGAGACTCAACTTCCCGATGTGCATACATGATAAGTTATAATAAAAATTGATGTCTAATTATTACTCATCTCAGGCAGTAAGAGTAACAACCATTTATTTTCTTTTAGTGATAAGAAGGAAAAATAGGTGCCATCTGCTGATGAGCCAGTTTTCCCCCTATTGAATACTCCTGTGCTTGGAAGTAGCTGCCTTATTAATGCCTTCCTTAAATGCAGACAGCTTATTTATGAATCAGAGCCCAGCTACCAAACAGCCCTCATGTTAATATTTGAATGAGTTCTTTTCTCATGAATAATCTTCCTGCATTTCGTTGCTGACTAAATGAAAATGGACAGAAGGAGCTGAGGGAGAAAACTTGTGTTATTCTCTCGGACTGTAGTGGGGTAGCTGCTGGGATTTATGGGTTTCTTAGCTTCATTTTCCTCAGAGAAGAAGCCGATTCAGCAGTGTCTGTTGTGGTTTATGCTGATGGCAGGCTGCCCTTGCAGTCAGCACAATCAGAAAGAACAATGTGATCACCCTGTAATTCTGCTTTTAACTTTGACCCACAATGGACCCACGTTTGGCTGCTTTGCAGTGGTTGACAACAGGGGGACCCCAGCCAGGGAAACTCTGCAGGATTTCCAAAGCTTCCAAAGATGAAGTACAAGAGTTGTCTCCATCCCTCACTACTCTGCTCCCCTCTGCCTTCCTTACTCCTTAACTACTGCCTCCTTCTGATGCCTTTTAGAGGAAGTGGTAGGTGGTGGCTGCCGGTGTTGCCCTACCCCGAGCATGGCCGGGCATTGCTGTGTGCAGGGTCAGAGCAAGCTGTGGTGCACCAGGGCATGAGTGTACAACCAGCTCAGGGAAGAGGACAGGGGATGTGTCAGAGTGAAAAAGAGTGTGGCACTGTAGGGCAGAGGAAACATCTGAGGTTTTTCTATTTCCAGATTCTGGGAAGCCTATGTTGCCGGAAGCTGCCCTTGTCATACCCTGTGAGTAACCCTCAGAGGCACAGTGATTCAGAGCTACCCCTCTGAGTCATAGGTCAGCAAAGTGACTTTCATTAAATACTTCTCATGCAGCTTCTAGCTAGAGTGGCATCAAGGTCAAAAATTATGCAGATCTGAAAACTGATGGAAGCACATGTGAAGTTGCAGTACTTAGAAATAAAAACTTTGGAAATGACATTGAGTCTGGGATACTGAACTTAGGACAATGCTTTGGATCTAGACAATGGATGGTATCAGTCACTTTTACTTCAAAATTCTGATGCTAACTACTGTTATGGACAATGTTCTGGACTGGATGTACAAAAGTCAAATACAGACTTACAGTGCCCTTCCTTCCTGCTTTTCTGTGCTTCAGGGGACAATAGACATTCATTTTTCTCCCTTATCAGTAATACATCACACCTTCTTTCATCAGTTCCTACATGCAGGAGTATACACATGTATGTATAATCTTGTAGTGGAGACATATTTCTCCCCCAACCATCCTATAAGCAATTTATGCTATTTTCTGTCGCATGTGCAGTTTCACGGTGCATGTGCAGCTACAAAATCAAAGGACTCAGGCAATGCTGACTTTCTTGTCATGTTCCCTTGCTCCAGAATAAATTGTACTGGTCTTTCTGTTAACCTAGAGCAGTTATATGGGCCTTGCCTTTTAAATATACTGTTTCAAAACAGTTTTTTTGGAAATAGCTATTGTGGCAGCAGGATGCTGAGTGGTGTGTGGGTTGTGTGAAAGTGGCTCAGGGATGTGAAACTCCAGCATCATGGCTTGTAGGGATTATTGGACACCAAGCAAGTAATGCAATAAAAGCTACACAACGAAAACAGTGAGTTGCTGACATTTATGATAGAGAAAAATAACAATTGTTCCTCTGAGCCCTTTCACCCATTATGCTTGTGCAGAATGTGGAAGATGACACACAATGCTCAGCAACTGTATGCAATATTGTGTATTTGAAATCCTCAAATCTAGGATTTTATCACCAGAATTAGAATTATGGTGCATACTGAGGAGCCCTTTAGTCATATGGTTTTTGGCTGTTGTTGGGGCCAGTGCTGTTTTAAGAGAAAAAATAGTAATTATTCTTGAGGTAGACAGCGTAGGTGGAAGCTATGGTGCAATGTCTCTTTCCTGGTGTTTGACTAAAGCAAGTAGAAATGAAAGATTTATCTTAAAAAACCAGGCAATAGTAAACCTAAAAACAATGGCATACTCGTATTCCAGACAGCTGTTCTTTCTGGAATTTTGCTTTATTGATCATTCTATTTCTCTACTTTCTCTTTTCTCTACTTTTGAAACCTATGTATCTAACCAAGTCCACTGACAAAATATATGTATTCAGGAGGATGAAAAATTAAATGTCGCAGTATAAAAATAATGTATGTTTATGTACGTATGTATAAAAAAATGCTTATCCACCTGCATGTATACATATATGTATATTTACTTAGATACACTTCTTTAAAACATTTTTTAAACAATTGTGTAGGATAAATAGTATTTGTAGAATAATAGTTTTAGTGGCAGCTGTTTATTATGCTTTAATTGCTATGGTGTTCATGAATAATTTGGTGCATTTCTTGCCATCTAAACTCATGTCACACTACATATCTTACCTATTTTGTATCTGAACCACTCATGTTTGGACAATACCTGGAAAGTGTTGTAGACTCTTGTAACTGCTCGTTTTCCTCCTATATCTTTGATTAAATAAGATGAGGGCTCAAAACTGAAATACATTAGAGGCAATTTGGTGTTTGAGTTGAGCCCTTCTAAGTAACTTTATGTATTTAATTTGTTTCTTATAAAGTGTCAACACCATATACATAGATTTGTGTATATCTGTGGATACTGCATAGATGTGCTGTACATATACACACACAGGATGTTTGGTTACACGTAATGATTTTGTATGCCTCTTCTGTTTATCCTCTAAAAATTGAAGAGGAAAATAAGTTTGGGTTAGGTAGTTAGAATTATGGATATAGTAGACAATTATGTTTAAGTAGAGATCTAAAAATGAGAAAATAAGAATGCTATAAATATTTGCCATATTTTTAAATGAATAGACATAGCACTCCTTCCCACATCCAAAGCTGTTACATTATATTTGGAAAGAAAAGTGATACCTTTATGAAGCACACATGCATCTACTTTGCTAAGTTACCTCCTTTCTCAGTGAAGACCATACTCTGTCCCCTTTCCATTTCAGTTAAACTGTAGGGGAAAATCCTTTCTTTTAAAAGTACAGCAGCCAGTTCCCATTATTAGTATGTTGTAATAGGTCCCAGCAGGTGTTTCTATCAGCGAAACATTTCATCTCAGTCAGACATTCTTGTATAAATATTAAAAATACATGCAAATAAAATTTGATACCAAAACATACCAGTACACTGAAATACTTAGGTCACAAGTGGTGTGAAAGGTTTAAACTTGAAAACATGAAAACTCTCTCAAACTTAGAGAGTTCCAAACTCCAACTTGAGTCCAGAGCCACCAGTACAATTTGGAATGTGAAACTACTGCAAGTCTTAGGATATAATCTGATCATTTAAACATTGCAGGGAGCAAAATTTTTTAATTTAAGCTCCAAGCTGTTAAGTTTTTAGATTAACCTATTGCCATTTTTTCCTGTTTGAAAATTTCTGGTTTTTATTTAAATGGGTTGATGGCTGTAGCAAGGCAGGTGGGTTCAGAGCATCACTTACGTTGTATGTTAGGTGGGACACAGTGACACAATATTTCAGTGTTTTAGTGCAAGGGAGAGAACAGAAGGATCTCATAAAATACACTAAATGTGCAAAGAAGCATCATCTGGGTGAAGAGAGATGAATGTCTCACTGTAAAGAGGCCATGATGTCAGATCTCAAACAGACAGGCTTGTGTTCACATGGCTTGGGGCCCTTAAAATACCTCCTTTACTGCCTTCAAAATTAAAGAATTAATAGAAGTAATAAAAGTATTACTTGGATTAGGAAGGTAAGAACTGAAGATACCACTGTCTTGTCTGAGTCAAATCTTTTGATCTGAGCAATATAAGGTCTTCCAATGCAGCAACTAAAATGCTCAGCAAAAAGCATTCTTTGTTTTCTGTAAAGTTTTTTAGTAACACTTGAAATGTCCAACAGACGCGTCAGATGGAAAAAATATAATAAATCCTTTGTGTGGTGTTTGCCACCCCTTGGAGGCTCCGACTCCTGGATTGCTTTGGGTAAAACATGTCAGTACAGCACCACCACCTCCAACAAGAAAAAATGAGAATCATCAGAAAATCAATCAGGCAGGGAGGAAGCTCATAACTTGTGCCTGGCCCAGAAAAATCACATGAAACTTAAAGTACACAAGATCTGTTTGAGTCTTTCTAATTCCTTTCTTCTCCAATACTGGATGCTCTTAGAGGTAAGTCAGAGCTGCACCATGCAAAAGCTTCAGTTTCTTGAGAAGTGAAAACTGTGATTCTCCTGGACTTTACAGACTGCAATATTTGGCCCATAAGAAAACATTATTGGATACTATGAATATTTTCCAGTAATGCAACAAATTGGAAATGTTGCAGAAGCAATTAAACTGAGGCTGTTCTAGTCATGGCACAAGGGATGTTCTGTGGTCAAGATGAGATATTACTGGACTTTTTTTTTAATTGAAGCTTCTTAGCTCTCATTCTGCCAATGTTTGATGTCGTAGCTGGTGGGAAATGGAAGAAATAGGCTTGAAATTATAGTTCCCCAACAGATTGAAACTTTTAATTTGAAAACTGGCCCAATCATAATGACAATTTCTTCAGAGGAGGAGAAGCCTTTTAACTTTTTACAGCCTGTAGCTATTTTTCAAATTATCTGAGGCATTTATAGCATAAGATGAAATTGGGAGAAGTACATAAAGTTCTTGAGGACTTACAAAATAGTGTAAGCAAACATGTTTTATGGCAGCCTAGGCATAGCTGGAGTCAAAGGTGAGTGAAGACACTTGATTGTAGGATAGCTCTTTTGTTCCCACTAATTGTCCAACTCAAGACATTCACCTTTTGACTTTTTCCATACATCCAACAGTTTCTGGGTTGAGAAGAAGTCATAGCCTGGATGTAGGCCTCTAATGAGCTTACTTGCCCTCTGGCCTGCAGGGAGGGAATACATGGCCATCTATTCATACTACTGTTGCACTCAATAAGAATGGTTGTATTGGCTGTGAAGCCGCAATTCAAGAAGGCTACAGGCCACTCACGAGAGTGTTAGAGGCCACCAGTAGTTCAGTTTCACTGTTGGATGTTGTGTAATAGGTTGAATTCAGGATGCAGACATCTCACATACACGTTGACCTTTCTGTTTCCTCTTTTACCACTGCACATGGTTTCCGGTCAGCGGCCTCCTGCTGTCATTTCCCTTCCATCCTTCATCTCTTGCCCCCTTTCATCACTTCCCTTTTGATGTTTCTTCATTCCCGTGTTCTGCAGGAAAATACACAGTTACCATCACAACAACCATCAATACTGTAAAAGAGATGTTTCTTTGATCTTTTTCCAATAAAGTCATTACAGGAAATTTCTAATTTGTTCTGAAAGAGCACTCCATAAATCTTACCACTTTCATAAACATCAACCTGACATTTCACAGGGCTGCTTGAAAAGAAATTACTGAATGCATTTAGAATGCTATGACTGTAAATGCAAGGTATTCAAAGGACAAATCTTCAAAAAAGCAGCCACTGATCAGTGGATGGTGAAAGTTGTAAATGTATTATTAAGCTGTGTTCAATTTTCTTATTTTTAGAGTAATTAGAAGTATTTTCTCATTCATCAAGACATTTTTGAAGCAATATGAAATATTTGGAGAATTACAAGTACAGTCCATCGCTTTGTTTTTTTTTATTCGTTCTACCCATACTCTCCCTATTAAAAGTGAGAGAATTCCTTTTCTGAAGTCTCTTCCAGAGTAGGCAGATTAGGCCCTACATAGACAGAACAGAAAGAGAAATGGGATGGAATTAATACTATAAATTATTATTTTCCTGTTTTATTAATTTTATATAAAGTTGAAATTGTTAGTTGTTTGTTGTCCCCTTTTCTACATGATTACTGCAACTTTTTTCACTGTCTTCATTCACTTTGAACAGCTTCCTGTCTTTTCCACATTGAAGCAGCAAAATAATGCCCCATGAAACCTGAAAGGTTTCAGTGGAACCTGGGAAGACCTCAGTTATCCTCTTAAAGATCTACAGGAGCAACTCAGCTGGTTTTCCTTTTGTCACTCTCCCTGTGCCTGTGCAGTTTGTGAAGTTGTGCAGGCTCCCTCTGGTGGCCCACGGCCACTGGCCAGGCGAGAAATGGTGTCTGCAGTAGGGAGGTGGAACATAGGAATTTGATAGACTGAGTGGTTCCTAGATTTGGCTTTTTATTTGTGGGGGCTGTCGTTAACAATCTAAATTTATATAAGCATATAAATAAAAATATTAAGTATAATTAAACACAAATATAATAAATATAACTTTGTTGTGATTGTCTAACAGTCTCTAAGTGAAGACTCCTACTTTATTTAACAATATTTTGGTATCTTAGTTGTAACCCAGAAAACCAAGCATGGTTACTTCCTTCCAAAGATTAAAAGACCAATACAGATCATTTTAGCAGTTTTTATCATCAGGCACTTACATGAGTGTTGCATA